>SJYC01032059.1:0-115849 GCA_006408675.1 Madoqua kirkii | reverse complement strand
GGGTGAGGGGAAGCATTGCTGGGCAGAGACAAGCTGCCTTTGAGTGTGAGGCAGGGTTCCTGATGTGTCCAAGGGTGGGCTTCTCCAGAAAACCAACCTTGGAACCCCCCAACCCCCATCCATTTACACATGTGTGCACCCACACCCTTCAGGGGATCTGGGCCTGCAGGAAGAAAGGCAGGAGGCCCGTCCAGAGCCTCTCTGACTCCCTCCTCCCCCAGTCCCCCCACCCCTCCCCTGAGCGTGGGTGCCTGGAAGCCATTAGGGGCCTGGGTGGCGCCCGCCCTGGCCCTGCACGGCAGGCTTGGGATTCCTGGAAGGAGCGGGCCGCCCCTCCCCAACAAGCCCCATTCAGGCCTGGCAGCTCCCAGAGGCAGAGAGGATGTGGCAGCAGCCCCCTCCCTGCCGCCCTCTCGGTTTAGGGGCTGCAGGAAGGGCCCAGCGGACAGGGGCCTGGCCCCAGGGACCCCTGCCTCACCACCCTCCATTCCCAGCACAGCTCTGGCCTCTGGCGAGGCCACCGGACTGGCACTCAGATTTCCTGCCTCCTTCCCCTCCCCCGCAGGCTCTCACATTGTTTTTCTTTTCCAAGAGCTTCTCCATGTGGAGCTGGGCCGGGAAACTGGGGCGAGGAGGGCTGCGAGTGTCCGTGTGTGCGTTCGTGTGTGTATATATGCGTGTGTGCATTTGCCTGTCTCAGGGATGGATATGTATCTTTGTGTGTATCTGTGTGGGCATATGTATGCTTCAGGTGTGTCTGTGACTCTGTATCTACAAGGAAGCATATCTCTGAACATATATATAGTCGTTGTGTGTGCCTATGGAGCCACCTCTGTGTATGTGTGTGCCTGCCCATGTCTTTATATTTACGTGTATGGGATTGCTTGTGTGTCTGGGTGTGCACATGTCTGTGAATGCACATGTGATCTAGGCCAGTCACCTCATTGCACAGGTGGAAGGACAGAGTCACAGTGGGTACCCAGCCTTCCAGGGATCCCTTGGGGAGTCAGGTGTATAGGGAACTGGAACCTAAGCCCAGAGGGCTGTGTCTGGGGGCGTAACCTAGTCTGTGCAGGCGTTGGGGTTGAGAGAGACATGTTTGTACATATGGAACTATGGGTGGTGACACGGCATCACCAGTTACTCAAAATATCCCACACTTGGATGGTTAAAATGCAAATCCGCAGTCCCACACCTACTGAACATGACTCTCTGAGGAGTGAGGTCCAGGAACTGCATTTTAAGCAAATGTCCAGGTGAATCTGAAGGACTTCTTGCTCTAGAAGCACTGGCCTCCTTCACCCCTCACTGCAGTTCTACCAGGGGAGAAACTGAGGCCCAGTATGGGGCAGTGGTTTACATGAGGTTGATGACAGAGCAGGGACTAGAGCTGGTGCCTGGTGAAGGAAGACAGGCGATAAACTAAGGGCAAACACACTGAGAAATATATTGGAATGGCCAAAAGTTTCTTTCTGGTTTTACCATAACATCTTAGGGGAAAAAACTGAAATAAACTTTTTGGCCAGTCCACTAGTAGGATCACTGAGCCAGGCTAAGGAACTGTGACTGCAATAGTCATTAATTTAAGTGAACACTGGTCCACAGTGGTAGAAAACCTGTGATGCCTGGTTATACGGGTGAAGGCAAGAGCAGGCAGAGCATTGGAAGCAATCAGACAGCACTGCCTGGAGAGACAAGAATGAGTGAGGTAGCTGGAACACTGAGGGCATTTGGGTGGGTGTAGCAAGGAGAGAAGGGACAGGGTGGCAGTGGGGACAGTGAACAAGTGGGAGAATCTGTGCGTTTTTGGTGTTGGAGCCTTTGAGAGAGTGAGTTTGGAATTGACTGTAGGGAGGGGAGGGGTCACAGCTACTGGTAATGACAAAGGTGGTGGCCACTGGCATGATCCAGTTTGTGTTTTTAAAAACTCACTCTGGCTGCTGCTCTTGAGGATGGATTTGAAGGAGGCAAAAAGGGACAGGGGGATGGGACAGGGAGAGTGGTGGCTGCAGTCTCCCCAGTGGGAAATGATGGTGGTGGCCTTGACAGGTTAATGGTTGAGGATGAAGGTAGGTGGATCCCTGTGACGTGTGGCAGACAGACTGACGGGACTTGGCGGTGGAGAGAAAGCCAATTCCAGGATATTCCCCACAATGTGAAGAAGTAAAGAAGCACTCTTCTCCCAGAGAGGGCATCCAGAAGGAGACTCCGGTTGTGGGGGGAATGGAGACAGGAAGTCCCATTCAACCAAGCTGAGTCTGAGTTGTCTGAGGGACATGTGAGTGGTTCTGGAGAGCAGCCCAGGCTGGGAGAGAGGCTGGGGGTTACTGCGGATGTGGAGAGATGGCTCCGGCAGGGGCAGCCAGAAAGGAGAAGGCAGCCAGGGCTGGGGTGATGCCAGCACTGCAGAGATGAGCCCAGGTTGCCAACCAGGGAGGCTAATGGGGGACCGCTGGAGAACAGGAGGAAAACCCAGAGAACATCCTGGGAAGGAGAGGTGCAAGAAAGGAGGGCTGGAAGGCCCCCAGAGCTAGAGAGGGCATACCTGCAAGAGTCGAGACATGCCCAGAGGGTGGGGCAGGGGGGCTGGAGGCCAGGCTGGTAAGGCTTGATGAGAGAGGGCAAAGGAGGTGCACAGGGGGCAGGCAGCAAGCATGGCCCACTCTGGATGGGCCTGGAAAGGGAGGAGACAGAGAAGGGAGGTGAAAGTGCCAGGAGAGACTTAAGCAGGGAGCAGGCTCCTTGGAGGGGGATCATTGGTTGGGGTGGGGGAAGCTGGAGGGGGGGGGGCTTTGACCCAAGGAGGGAGGGTACCCCCGTCCTCTTCACAGCAGAGAGGACGGGGCTGTGGGGCTAAAGGCAGGACAAGGAGGGAGTGCCAGCCTGACAGCTCCTCTTTCCACCACAAACTGTGACCTTAGATGTGCTGCCAAGAGTGAGGGCCTTAGAGGCTGGAGAAGGGTGATGAATGGATACAACCAGACAGTATTGGGACACTCTGCCAGGATGCCGAGAGTCCCACCACCAGTGCCCTGATGGGTCACTCAGAAGAGGAAGGAATAACGATCAGGACAGGTCTCAGGGGCTGCAGTGAGGCTCTGAGGGTCAGGCCCAGCTGAATGGGGAAGGAAGTATGAGATAGCCCAAGGAGCTGTCGGTGGTCAGCATGAAGCCACTCTGAGGGAGAGTGTGGCAGGCTGGGGACAGAGCAGGGCATGTGTCTCACTTATTTTAAAAGGGATGTGGCCAATGAACAGTAGAGCTCAGTGGTCGGCATGGGGGACACCTCACCACACTGCACACACCCCCCCCATCTAGACCCCAGCTTACTTCCACCATACCACCAGCATGTCTGGTATTCACCAGACCCACTCCAGTATTTGGACTTCTGGATGGTGTATCTGGATCAACTCCAGCGCTTACTTTTGCTGAGTCTCCCTTTCCTCTTCAGTAAATAAATGTCTGTAGTTGCCTCCGAGTCTGCTGAGAGGATAGTTCACATAGGCATGGTGTCTGGCCTGTAGTTGGTCCTCCATAAATGCCACTGTTATTGTCATCATGTGCTGGGACAAAGACCAAGCCAGCCATCCCCTGCCCTCAGCAAACTCACAGCCTGGGGTGAAGATGGGGTGCTCACAGGGACACAGAGCAGGGGCTGACCACTTGGCCTGAAGGGTCCCGGAAAACCTCTTGGAGAAGACGCTATTTCAGGGAAGTTTTAAGAATGGGAAGAGTCAGCCCAGTGCAGGAAGAGGCTGGGAGGGGACTCCTGGCAGCAGGGCATTCCAGGTGGAGAGCAGATAAGCCATTCAACGCGAGAGATGGGACCTGAAGGTCAGGAACAGCAGATCAAGGTTTCAGATCAGCGGTGGCTGCCCCAGGGTGAAGGGACTCAAGGGGGTTATCTGGAGGCCAGGGAGGAAGCCGCTGCAGGCCCAGCCCTGGCTCACCGTTCCAGCCTCCCCGGGGCTCCTGGAGGCCACCAGTTGCACTCCTTCCACCTTTGCCCATGCTGTTCCTTCTACGGGTCGTGCTGTTCCCTTCACTTCCAATGGCTGAGCTTAAGGATATGGACGGTTGGTGGCCACCTCCAAATAATGGTTGTGTTCTTCCACAGGTCGGAGGGAGCGTCCCCCTCCCTGTAACCTGGAGAGCAGCCAGTAGCAGTGGCCATCATGCACAGTGGTATCGCGTCTGCCACGCGTCCCCCACGCTGCCTCTGAGTCTGGGACTTCCAGCCCAGCGCCCACGAGCTCGCCCGCTCCCGGGGCCACGCCATGAGCCACGGGCCGAGCCCCCGGCTGGCCGAGTCCCCGCAGCTGTCCAAGGGCAGCCTCCTGACCATCCTGGGCAGCCCGTCGCCCGAGCGCATGGGGCCGGCCGATTCGCTTCCACCCACGCCTCCCAGCGGCACGCCCTCGCCAGGGCCTCCGCCGGCGCTGCCGCTGCCGCCGGCGCCCGCGCTGCTGGCCGACGGGGACTGGGAGAGCCGCGAGGAGTTGCGGCTGCGGGAGCTGGAGGAGGCGCGCGCGCGGGCGGCGCAGATGGAGAAGACCATGCGCTGGTGGTCGGACTGCACCGCCAACTGGCGCGAGAAATGGAGCAAGGTGCGCGCCGAGCGCAACCGCGCGCGCGAGGAGGTGCGCCAGCTGCGCCAGCGCCTCGATGCGCTCACCAAGGAGCTGGCGGGCGCACGGCGCGAGCGCCAAGAAGCGCAGGGCGAGTGCGAGGCGCGGGGCCGCGAGCTGGCGCGGCTGCGGGGCGCCCGGGGGGCGGCGGACAGGACGCCCGATGGGCCCGAGACGGAGCCAGAAAGGGAACAGGAGCCGGTACCGGTGCGCGACGTCGGATCCGGATGCGAGAGACCGCAGGGCGGCCAGGTGCGCAGCGAGGGGCGGGGCTTCTGGGCAGGGCCTTCCTTCTGGGGTCCGGAAGTGGGAGGGGCTGATTGACCCGGGCAGGAGCAGTGGCTGTAGGGCTCAGAAAGGGAAGTCGGGCCTGGCACGTGGGTAGGTACCACACCTTCTGGGATTCAGGCTCTGCCCTGCAGGGCCCCAGGTTACCTTCCTCCCACAGACCCCAAGGGCACAGTGTCCCTGATTATGGTGGTTCCGCCGCTCCCATACCTGCTGCTGCTGCTAAGTCACTTCAGTTGTGTCCGACTCTATGTGACCCCACAGACGGCAGTACCAGGCTCCTCTGTCCATAGGATTTTCCAGGCAGGAGTACTGGAGTGGGGTGCCATTGCCTTCTCCATCCCATACCTGAGTAATCAACAAAACCACCAAATCATCCTCTCTGAGCAGGAGCAAGTTGTAAGAACTTACCTCAAAGGCATCCGTTAGTCCCAGAGCTGAATCCGTTCATTTATTCAATTTAGAGAAAGGAGTAAACATTTTAACAGGTGTCTATCAAAGCTGAGGGAGGGGAGGGTGTCAGGGAAATGGGAGCACAGAAGGAGGTCCCTGAGCCAGGCCCTGAGGAGGGAGCTTCACCGAAGCTTTTCTAGAAGCGGTCCCATTTAAGCTGAGATAGGAGAAATTGATGGTGAAAAGTGCAGGAATGCATTACAGGTGATGGGAATTCTATGCAAACAGTGAGAGGCTGAGAGTGCTTGGTAAATCTGGGCAAAACCTCCATCATTCAGTGGGCACCCTTACAAAATGCTAGGCTCTGCATACACACTACCTAGTTAATTCTTAGGGCAACCCAGGAAATACTGGCTTTACAAATGAAAACACTGAGGCACTGAGAGGTTAATTACCAGTGGCTCCCAGCTGGTGACTGGAGTCACTGGAGTTGACCCCAGATGAACTTCTCAGCCCATGGTGATAATAATTAGGCTACTTGGAACATTAATCATATGTGAGGTGGGCAGCCTCCTCTGAACAAGCAAGACTCACCCGAAGGCCATCTAGGGACCGAATCCAGGCTCAGATTGCTCCCAGCTCCATCCCCAGTCACTCCAGCTCCTAAGATTCTTCATGCCCTCTCCCCTCTCCTGCCTGTGGGCTAGAGTGGGCACTGCTGCCTCCTGGTGGCTGAAGCCCTCTTTCCCGGGGCCTGACTGGTGCTTGCAAGTGACATTTCTTGCTCTTCTTTGGGGCAGAGGATGAGCCTCTGTATATCAGCCAGCCTCGGACACTGTTCCTGTCCTCTCTGTGTTCGGTTATGAGTCACCCCAGAAGGTGGCAGGTACTGCAGCAGGAGCTCGGAGGAGCAGCCTGAGTTTGTTCTCCAGCCCAGCCATGTCTGTGCTCTGTGACCCACCAGCAATTCCCTTCTTCCCTCCCTGGTTCCTCAGTTGGGAATTGGAGCTTTGGACCAGATGGCCTCAGAGGCCCCCAGCCAGACAGTCTGAGATACAAGAGGAGTAGAGTTTCACTCCTCAGGCCCACTGTCCTAGTCTGGATAGGGAAACTGAAGGTCAGTAGAGGAAGGGACCAGCCCAAACTCATCTGGAATGACTGGGAGAAACCAGGCTGGGACAGAGGCCATGGGCATCTTGGATCTGTGATCAGAGGCAGGCCTGGGGGCAGACAAGGGCAGAGGGGAAGAGGAGCCTGGCAGGGAGGAAGAGAGCTCAGGGTTGAGTTAATCAACCCGCACCGCTTTCTGTCTGGGAGCTGGTTCTGCTCCAGAGGCCGCCTTCCTGTACATCTTTTATTATTGTGGTTTAGTTGCTCAGTGGTATCTGACTCTTTTGTGACACCATGAACTGTAGCCCGCCAGCCTCCTTGTCCATGGGATTTCCTAGGCAAGAATACTGGAGTGGGTTGCCATTGCCTTTTCCAGGGGATCTTCCCAATCCAGGGATTGAACCTGAGTCTCCTGCACTGGCAAGCAAATTCATTACCACTGAGCCACCAGGGAAATCCATGCATCTTTTACCGTGTCACGTATCATGTTTCAGGTGATCCCACTTTTCAGTGGGATCTTTGAGCAGGATTCCTTTGAGGGAATCTAGTCCTTATTCCTTGTAGGAATCCCTGCTTCTGCATTCATCAGTGTCCCACCAAATATTTGCATACTTCCAGCAGCAGAGAGCTTACCACCTCTTCTGGGGGAATCTTCCAGGATTCAGGGAATCTGAGTGTTGACTCTGTGCAGTTCTAAGCAGCGAAGGGGGAGGGTGTGGCCTTCCCTCTCCAGGGGTGGAGAGGCAGGCAGCAGAAGAGGAAACGGGGGTCCAGAGGACTGTGTGACTTGTCTACGGTTACCCACCAAGCTGATGGCCAGACCCTGGACCTGGGAGAGGCTATGATGAAGGCCAAGAGGGTGAGAGCTCATCGATCATTAGTCCAACGTCTGCCTGGGTCCCCACAGGAACTGGAGCTGGTGGAGAGCCTGCTGAAGAGCAGACCAGAGGAGCCCGAGGGCTGCTGGGAAGTGCGCAGCTCGGGGGCTGGGGCCCCACGGGGCAGCTCAGGCCGCCCGGAGCGCAGCCGCCTGCCCTGGGAGGACACCACCGTCGAGGAGGATGCCTCCAAGCTGACCGCCCTGCGGCTACGGCTGGATGAGTCCCAGAAGGTGCTGCTCAAGGAACGAGAGTGAGTCCCAGGAGGCAGGCAGGGGCCTAGGGGGCGGGCCAGGCCATACCAGGGCCTCCTCAGAATCACAGAATGAAAATCCGTATCACAGAAGGTGAGACTCAGTGAAAGGAATGGGACTTCCCTTTTGAGTCCCATAGATTCTTGGGACTTGAGAACAGTGGTACTCTACCCAAGGACCCAAGGGCTTTTTAAAAATTAATTCAATTAATATGTGTCAAGGATCTGGGTCAGGCACTGTGCTCGGTGGGGATACAGTTATCCACGAGACCAGCAATCCCTGCTTTCATGCAGGGAGAATTCCATGGGCGAAAATCAAAGCAGGGAAGGAGGGATACGGGGACTGAGGGGTGGAAGCAGGGAGTTTGGTTTTGGATGTGTTAAGCTTGATTCAGCAGGAAGGCATTTGGGGATTGAATGAGTCTGTAATTTCACAAGACAGGTCTGGGCTGGAGATAGAAAGTAAGGAGTCATCAGCAAATAGATGATGCTGAAAACCATGAGCTGGGGTGAGAGTGGACAGGGCAGAGGTCAAAGGATGGGGCCCTGGAGCCCACCAGCTATAGAATCAGAGAAAGAGGGAGGCAGCAAAGGGTATAGGAGAAGGGAGCCAGTGAGGGGAAGAGGAAGCAGGAGCATGAGGGATGAGGGAGCAGTCAGCTGGTCGAGTCGGAAGAGGACTGAGCTCTGACCAGTGGATTTAGGACTCGGAGGTCACCAGTGACCTTGACTGGTCATTTTTGCCTGATCATGGTGAATACTTAGTAACACCCGTTTTCCATCCAGAAATTAAACACAAAGATGGCATAAGATATCTACACACAGAAATCTGTTAAAAATCAACACAGTGCCCTTATGAAGGTAGAAGCAGAGATCACGGCCGTGCTCCTGCAAGCCACAGAGTGCCAGATATTGCCACCAGAAGCCAGGAAAGAGGTGTAGAACAGATGCCCTCTCACAACCCTCATGTGGAACCAACACCTTGGTCTTGGACTTGGAGCCTCCAGAATTGAGATGCTGCATTTCTGTTTAAGCACAGTGAACAAAAGTCAACCTGTTGTACTAACTGAAATGTAAAGTAATACTAAACTCTCAGAATGGGAGGCCAGCGTGGTGTGGGGGTTGGTCACGAAACACTGCATATGGCCAAATAGCCACGGCACCTCCTGCACATTCAGGGCAGAGAAGGGTGAGGGGTGTGAGAGCAGTTTATGGGGCTCCCACCCAGTGATGGTGACAAGAAGGGACTCCTCCTTCGGAGAGTCACTGGAAAGTGTTTCCCAGCTTTTCTGACTACATAGCTGTGTGTTCATGCCAAGTCAGCATAAAACAGATAGGGGGGAGCGGGGGTATTATTTGATGGATGAGCCCAGGGCCCAGGGCCCTGGAGAACCAGACACTCCCCACAGCAGGGGCTGGACTCCCGTAGTTGTGCAGAGGGTGCAGCTCAGGAGATTGCACAACCAGGTTGCCTGCCACAGAGTGGGGTGCCAAGGTCTTGGGTATGCAGCAAACCACCGGAAGCCAGGGAAGCGGCATAGAACAGATTACCTCTCACCACACCTTGGTCTTAGACTTGGAAGGGGCTAGAGGACAGGACTCAGCAGAAGGCCCCAGTGGGCTCACCCCTATGTCTCCCATTCCCAGGGATAAAATGGCACTGAGCAGGAACATCGAGAAGCTGGAGGGAGAGCTCAGCCAGTGGAAGATCAAGTACGAGGAACTGAGCAAGACCAAGCAAGAGATGCTCAAGCAAGTGAGTCTCGGAGACCAGGGTGGGCTTCCTGGAGGAAGCAGTACTGTGTCACTGAATTTCAGCAGTGGGAATGGGAGAAAGTGAGGAATTCAGTCATTCACTGCCAAGCACCAGCCCTGTGCCATGTGATGATCTGTGGACTGGGGCAGGAGGTGGAAGAGGGGTTGTGGGGAGAACACCAACAGTAACCAGGTAGATAAATTCAGAAACTATGAAATTCAAAACACAGAGAGATGAGGTGGTGGGTCATATAAAGGTCTCTCTAAGAGGGTTACATTCAAGGCAAGACCTAAAGTGATTAGAAGAAGCCACTGTTTAGAAGAGATGGGGGCAGAGTTCCTGGCAGAGGGCACAGCACATCCAAAGGTCCTGAGGCCAGGACAAGCCTAGTCGGTTCAAGAAATAGAGGCCAGTGTGGCTTGAGGGTAGTCAGTGAGAGATGAGATTGCAAGGGGATCCCACCGGCCTTGTAGACCAAGACAAAGGGAAGGAGTCTGGATGTTCACTGGGCATAGTGGGTATGAGATCTTGCTAGAGCCTCTCAGCAGTCAAGGAAACACACTTGGTGTCCCCATCTTACAGATGAGGAAACTGAGACTCTAGCTGGCAGAGAGGAAATTCCACCCCTGCAATTTGGGAACTCCTACATGCCGGGGTGGTGTGAGAGCAGTTTATGGGGCTCCCACCCAGTGATGGTGACAAGAAGGGACTCCTCCTTCGGAGAGTCACTGGAAAGTGTTTCCCAGCTTTTCTGACTACATAGCTGTGTGTTCATGCCAAGTCAGCATAAAACAGATAGGGGGGAGCGGGGGTATTATTTGATGGATGAGCCCAGGGCCCAGGGCCCTGGAGAACCAGACACTCCCCACAGCAGGGGCTGGACTCCCGTAGTTGTGCAGAGGGTGCAGCTCCAGGAGATTGCACAACCAGGTTGCCTGCCACAGAGTGGGGTGCCAAGGTCTTGGGTATGCAGCAAACCACCGGAAGCCAGGGAAGCGGCATAGAACAGATTACCTCTCACCACACCTTGGTCTTAGACTTGGAAGGGGCTAGAGGACAGGACTCAGCAGAAGGCCCCAGTGGGCTCACCCCTATGTCTCCCATTCCCAGGGATAAAATGGCACTGAGCAGGAACATCGAGAAGCTGGAGGGAGAGCTCAGCCAGTGGAAGATCAAGTACGAGGAACTGAGCAAGACCAAGCAAGAGATGCTCAAGCAAGTGAGTCTCGGAGACCAGGGTGGGCTTCCTGGAGGAAGCAGTACTGTGTCACTGAATTTCAGCAGTGGGAATGGGAGAAAGTGAGGAATTCAGTCATTCACTGCCAAGCACCAGCCCTGTGCCATGTGATGATCTGTGGACTGGGGCAGGAGGTGGAAGAGGGGTTGTGGGGAGAACACCAACAGTAACCAGGTAGATAAATTCAGAAACTATGAAATTCAAAACACAGAGAGATGAGGTGGTGGGTCATATAAAGGTCTCTCTAAGAGGGTTACATTCAAGGCAAGACCTAAAGTGATTAGAAGAAGCCACTGTTTAGAAGAGATGGGGGCAGAGTTCCTGGCAGAGGGCACAGCACATCCAAAGGTCCTGAGGCCAGGACAAGCCTAGTCGGTTCAAGAAATAGAGGCCAGTGTGGCTTGAGGGTAGTCAGTGAGAGATGAGATTGCAAGGGGATCCCACCGGCCTTGTAGACCAAGACAAAGGGAAGGAGTCTGGATGTTCACTGGGCATAGTGGGTATGAGATCTTGCTAGAGCCTCTCAGCAGTCAAGGAAACACACTTGGTGTCCCCATCTTACAGATGAGGAAACTGAGACTCTAGCTGGCAGAGAGGAAATTCCACCCCTGCAATTTGGGAACTCCTACATGCCGGGGTCCGGAGAAGGCAATGGCACCCCACTCCAGTACTCTTGCCTAGAAAATCCCATGGATGGAGGAGCCTGGTGGGCTGTACAGTCCATGGGGTCGCTAAGAGTCGGACACGACTTCACTTTCACTTTTCACTTTCATGCATTGGAGAAGGAAATGGCAACCCACTCCAGTGTTCTTACCTGGAGAATCCCAGGGACGGAGGAGCCTGATGGGCTGCCGCCTGTGGGGTCACACAGAGTCGTGACTTAGCAGCAGCAGCCACAGTAGCAGCATGCTGTGGTCAGTCTGGGCTTCCCTTACTGCTTCCCTGTGCAGACCCTGATGGCCACCAGGGGGCGCAGCCACCCTGCTTTTCCAAAAGGTGGGCAGCTCACAGACCCCAGAGCCTGAAACTGCCCTGGAAGATTGGTCTTTAAGTAGAATCTCTTTAAGGAATCTCCTAAAATAAAGCTTCCCAGACCTGCCCTCACTCTCCTGAATCAGCATCTTTGGGGCTTAGGTCCAGGAATCTTTTTAATCTTTTCAAATTGTGTAATCATTTGAAGAAATGTGAGACCCAACTGTGCAATTTTACAGATACATAACTATAAAGATTCTCATTTGTATCTGGGTTTTTTTTTTCCATCAACATTGCATATTTAAGGTTCATTCATGCCATTGCAATGAGCATTCCTCTGACAACTTTCCATGCTCTACAACAGGGACTCTGTACTGTTTCAAATCACCCCAGGCAATTCTGATGTGACCCAGCCCCACACCCACAGGCAGACCTGCATTTAGATCCCCTGGGTGTGTTCAGCCAGTGTTCGCTGAGGGTGCCCAGGCCATACATGGATACGAAGGCGGGCAGACAGACATGCTGTCTCCCAGGCTCACGTTCTTGGGGAGGTGGGGGGATGGAGAGGCACCCCTTCTAGCCAGGGAGGACAGGAGAGGCCTCCCTGAGGAGAGGGCATTTAGGCCAAGACCTGAGAGTGAGAAAAGTCTGCACCTTCAAGATACCTCGGAAAGAGGGCAGCGAGCAGAGGGGAAGCACAAATGTGGAGCCTGCGATGGACAGGAACTTGCGCATTTGAGGACTAGAGAGGAGGCTCAGAGAGCTCTGGGGAGGGGGGATGGGCGATGGGGTTGAGCAGAGATGGCTTTGTGGGACCATAGGGAAAGGTCGATTCTTAGGGAGCCTGGGGTTGGGATGATTGGCTGTGTCTTTTTTTAATTAGTTTATTTTTTGGCCACACAGAGTAGCTTACTATAGGATCTTAGTTCCCCAACCAGGGATGGAACGTGTGCCCCCTGCCATGGAAGCTCAGAGTCCTAACCACTGCACCACCAGGGAATTCCCCTGGGTTTATCCTTGTTTATTTTTTAAGATAAAAAAAAGGGCTACTGTTGTGGAAAATGAGTTGACAAGAGAAGCTCAGGGGGCAGGAGGAGGGCACCCAAGAATGGACACTGGGAGGGTGGATGATAATCAGGGAGAAGTGAGAGATGTCAGAGTAGGCAGGTGCATTCAGATTCAGGGTCTGTTCTGGATACCCTGTGGCCCATTTGGGCACCACTTGAGCTCCTTGCTGAGCCCGCTGGCACCAGCGCCCACCCCTCCCTGGAGCTGGTGATCCTCACCTGACCAGCCTGTGCTGTATCACACAGCTCAGCATACTGAAGGAGGCCCACCAGGATGAGCTGGGCCGCATGTCCGAAGACCTGGAGGATGAGCTGGGTGCACGTTCCAGCATGGACAGGAAGATGGCGGAGCTGAGGGGCGAGGTGAGGCCGCTGGCAGGGCCCTGGGTCTGGGGGCGCCCGGGGGGCCCTGCCTCCATCAGTCACTCACTCACAGGAGGACAGGAACCAGCCACAGCCCTGGGTGCTCTAGTCTGCAGGGGGTGGGCCTCTGTGGCTCACACCCTGTGCATGTGAAATAAGCCCGGGTTAATTATAGCTGCTGCAGCTGGACTTGCTTCCTGGAGCCAAAGCAACTGCTGGAGGAGGTGGGGAGGGGGATCCTCCCGCTCGGCTATGCTGGGCCCCTGTGGACCCCTCCCACTGTCCTGCCCTGTTGCAGATGGAGCGGCTGCAGGCGGAGAACGCCGCTGAGTGGGGTCGCCGAGAGCGGCTGGAGACAGAGAAACTGGGCCTAGAGCGGGAGAACAAGAAGCTGCGGGCACAGGTGGGGGACCTGGAGGAGGCGCTGGCCCGGCGACGGCGGCAGACGGCCAGTGCTCTAGACTGCGACCTGCGGGCCAGCCAGGCCGCGCTCTTCGAGAAGAACAAGGTGGGGTAGTGAGGGGGCTGCAGCCAGGGCCGGGGCAGAGCACCTCCTGGGTGTCCAGCTCCAGACCGCAGGGGGCCAGAGACCCTTGAAGTAACGACTACAGGCCGAGGAGGTGACTGCCTGGCAGCGGCTCCTCCTGGGCACCCGCCGTGGGCCAGGCTCAGTGATACCGCCATCATAGCTGGGTTTGTGGGGTACCACTGTGGGCCAGGCTCCGTGCTGGTGCTTTTGCCCGTGCTATGGAGAATACTTGGCGATGTAGTGGTAAAGAATCCAGCTGCCAGCCAGGAGATGCATGTTCGATCCTTGGGTCAGGAAGATCCCCGGGAAAAAGGAAAGGCAACCCACTCCTGTATTCTTGCCTGGGAAATCCCATGGATAGAGGAGCCTGGCAGGGTACAGTCCATGGGATCACAAAGAGTCAGACACAACTGAGCAACTAAACACAACAACATCACTTAATCCTTTCAACAGCCCTTTCATTGGTCCAACAAATGTTTATTGAGCTCCAGCTGTGCGTAGGCCTTGTTCTAGGTGTTGGGGACACAGCCGTGAACAGACAGGAGGGACGTGGCCTCCCCTCGTGGAGCTCATAGCTGAGGGGGATATAGACGTTGCTCCTTCCGTCACACACTTAACGCTGGTCACACAGCGCCGTGGCTCTGGCAGGGAGAGAGAAGACGGGATGCCTGGGGACCTGGCTGAGGCCCAGGTCCTGGGGAGGCTTTCCTGAGGCAGTGACGTTTAAGTCCAGGTCTCCAGGGAGAGCAGACATTGACAGTGGGCTGATTCCAGGAGGAGATTTGGAAAATGATGTAAATGAACGTCCCATGGTGACAGGGACCTGGAGCTTTGGAGGAACAAGGGAGGCTGGTGTGGCTGGAGGGGAGCAGGCAAGAGGGATGTGGTAGATGAGGCAGGAGGCCTGAGCCACCTTTGAAAAGTGAGAGGTAGGTGTGAGCAAGTTGTGGCTCAGCACTCACTGGCTGCTGGGTGGAAGACGGATGAGAAGGCAAGCGGATGGGGAGTCTGGGCCATTTCCTGGGGGCCTCGGGAGATGATAGAGGCCAGGACCAGGCTGAGGTTGGTGGCAATTGAACAAAAAATGGATTCAAGAGGCCATTTCACAGATGTGAAGACTGAGGGCTCAGAGAGCTCCCAGAGCTCAGGTGTGGACAGCTCCTCTCCTGGCTGCTCATCTTCCCGGCCACTCTGGCTTCAGATCTCTTTGCTTCCGAAACGCACTCCTCACTGACCCAGAGCCTTAATGCCATTTATACATCAAAGAGCCCTGACTTTGTCCCTCCCCAGAAAACGAGACTCAGCTCAAGTAGCCTACTGCACACCTCATGTCATCTCCAGCAGACACCCTAGAGTTCCATGTCCAGAACAGAGCCAGCACTTCACCCACCTCCCCCCCATCACCCCCAGGCCTTCTCACCTCACTAGATGGCACCTCTAGCCTCCAGCTCCTCCCCCAACTCTAGTGCTGGCATTTCAGAGCGGTTCCAGGGAGAAGGGACCCCAGTACCCCCAGAACCACCTGACCTCGTGGGCTTCCCAGCATGAGCCCTCCTCTGTCTGCTCTCCTGCAGGAGCTGGCCGACCTGAAGCACGTGCATGGCAAA
The DNA here is from genome assembly GCA_006408675.1 of Madoqua kirkii. Taxonomy (NCBI): domain Eukaryota; kingdom Metazoa; phylum Chordata; class Mammalia; order Artiodactyla; family Bovidae; genus Madoqua; species Madoqua kirkii. The sequence continues at coordinate 100,768 of SJYC01032059.1, read as the reverse complement.
CTGAAGAAGCAGTTCCAGGAGAAGGTGGCGGAGCTGGCCCATGCCAACCGGCGGGTGGAGCAGCATGAGGCCGAGGTGAAGAAGCTGCGGCTCCGAGTGGAAGAGCTCAAGAAGGAGCTGGCCCAGGCTGAGGACGAGGTGAGCACCTGTGGGGCCCAGCGTGCAGCCTGCAGACCTCGGCTGAGCTCGGTGGGGGTGGAGCTGCAGGGCCCTCCTGTGTTGCTCCGTGCCGGGTCCCCGGTGCCTGGTACAAGCCTGACTCTCGGGAGGCACTCAGGAGAGTGGGTGGGTGACAGGTGGTGTGTGGGTAGGAAGATGGGAAGAGAAATGGACAGATAACGTAGATGAGTGGTTGAGTAGATTAATGAATGGATGAGTGGGTGGATGTGGAGTTGGTTAAACGGAGAGAAGGATAACTCCATGGATGGATGAACAGATGGATGAGAGGATAGATGGACAGATGGTTGGGAGAGAGGAGAGATGGTTGGGCTGTAACAGCAGATGTCTGATGGGTGGTTGGATGGATGGATGAAGGGGTAGGTAGATAGATGGGTGGATGAATGGATATGTGGAAAGATGGATGACTGAGTGGATAGTGGAAAGGTGGACAGACAGCTGACTGTCAGTGGGTGGAAGAGTGAATGGACCGAAGGAAAGAAGGGCAGAAGGATGGGTAGATGGGAAGACGGATTTGGAAGAGTGAAAGGACACAAGGGTAGTATGAATGGGTGGCTGAATAATCAGTGGATGATAAGTGGGTCGGTGGGTGTCTCCATAGGCAGATGGATATTTCCATGGATGAATGGTCAGATGGAAAGATTCATGGGAATATATGGGTAGGTAGGTTGATGGATGGATCAGTAGTTTGGGGCATTGGAGGATGGGTAGATTTGGAAGGGAGAGGCAACAGGATGCCTCTTCTTTTGCCACAAGAAGAGGCAAAAAAGGGATGTTCTCCTGGAGGAGCTGGGCCTCAGATGATAGCATTTGAAAGGTCTCAAAGGAGAGACAGGAATTACTTTCGAGGAAGATCATTCTCACAGAGGAATGGCAGGAGTGGCTGATCCTCAGCAGACGGCAGGGCAAGGCTGGCCCAACCCAAGGTGACTCCCGTACTCTTGGCCCCATTCACTCCCACAGTTGGACGAGGCCCATAACCAGGCGCGGAAGCTGCAGCGGTCGCTGGAGGAGCAGACGGAGCAGAGTGAGAACCTGCAAGTGCAGCTGGAACATGTGCAGTCCAGGTGGGCCCAGCGTGCCACCCCAGGGGTGAGGACTCCCGGCCAGGGCGCACAAACGGGGCAGGGGCGCTTCCAGCCCAGGGAGGCCCAGGGTTGGGTTCAGGGCTCCAGCCGTGTGGGCCTAGAGGGGAAGACAGGGAAGGAAGGGATCCGGACGTCCTGGGGCCAGAATCCTGTCCCCTCTAAGCAGGAAGGGCCAGGGCTCGGAAACCAGGGAAGGGCGTGCAGGAAGTAAGACCAGCTGGGAGCTTTGGAGTTGTGTCCTGCAGCCAGTAGATACAGAGGGAGCAGCCAAAGAGGTCAGGCCCAATGCGGGGCAGCAGGGAGGGCGGGTGGATCTGGGCTGTCTCTGATGAGAAGGACAAGCAGCCCACAAGGTCCTCAGGCTGGGGTGACCCTGGACCAGCTGGGGTCTGTGGGATCCCGGCCCTGGTGGCAGCCTGGCCCGCTCAGCTGCAGACAGGACCCATCCGCCTCAGTGAGGGAGGACCAGGAGGTCTGGGGGCCCACCTAGCATGCTCTGCTTCCCACTCCATCCCAACACCCTAAGAATGGCTCCCCTGGACTCCCCTTAGAGCTGGGGTATGTCAGAGTACATCCAGTCCAAGCCCTGCCCCATTTCACAGGCTTCCACCTGAGACTGATTTCCTGCGCCAGGCCAGGCCCTTATTTCCATCCTCTTATTTCATGGAATAGACAGCGCCCAGTCTCTGCTGCCAAGACTGCCTGGGTGGTGGGAACTCTGGCTCTGCACTCAGTAGCTGTGTTATTTTGGGCCACTTACTTAACCTTTTTTTTTTCAGGGTTTCCTCATCTGTAAAATGGGATTGATAACAGTTTTTATTACTTCTTGATTGTGGGAATTAAATGTGCTAATCTGTGCTTATAAAAGGACCAGGCCCATGATAAATGCTAAATAGTAGTGGAGCTTTAGTACTGGGGTCAGATATTGTGCCATGGTTGGATAGCATCACCAACTCAATGGACATGAATTTGAGCAAGTGATAGAGAGTGGACAGGGAAAGCTGGTGTGCTGCAGTCCATGGGCTCGCAAAGAGTCAGAAACAACTTAGTGACTGATCAGCAAACGTTGTGCTTTAAGAACCACGCTCCAAGGAGAGACAGGAAGGAAAACTTTTTCTACCCCCAGGGGGCTGGCAAAGGAGGAAACTAAGGTACAAGAGGGTTAAGGCCTTTCACCGCCACACAGGTGGTGGGTGGTCAGGTCAGATTGCCTCCCCCGCCATCTGCCACCTGAGCCCTTATTTACAGAGCATGTACTGTTACATGTGTGCTGAGTAAGAGCACAGACTGTGGGGCCAGACCTGATAGCTGCGTGACCTGGGGAGCCAAGGCTCAGTTTCCCCAGATGCTTGGGATGTGGGATGAAGTGGGATGCTTGGGATGCCTATGAAGTGTCGTGAAGGAGCCCAGTCATGAGTGCAAGTCAAGCTCAGTGTCTGGCCAGCTCTGCCCACTCCACCCCCGTCCCCATCTCCCCACCTCACCCCCCTACTCCAGCACATGGGCCCCTCACAAGGCCGCCTAGCCTCAGGGCCTTCCCGCAGTCTTGGCCACATTATTTGGGAGCCATAAACTCCCAAAATGGGCAGGCAGGCTGGCTCTGCCCAGGCTCTCAAGTGCTTCCATGGGGAGGGCGGGGCTGCCCAGGACCGCTGCCTCATCTTATTTCCCAACTTTTTGTGCTTTAATGTTCCGGGGACAGCTCACTAAATCACCAGGCAGTAATGGAGGCCCCCGCCCGCGCCCCTCCCCACCATGTTAATAATTCATGCCTTCCAGTAAGATGCGGCCAGGCGGCTGCTCCGCTGCTCCGCTGGGGGTGGGCACAGGGAGCCCGGGAGGAAGGGGGGATGGGCATTTCCTCCACTGGCTCTTCTTAGAGACAAGTCTGCCTTGTAAATTTGGGCTTTAGGAATTTTAATGTGGGGAAGAACAGGGCAGAGGTCTTTGTCACTGACAGTAGGGATGTAGACGACTCAGAACCTCCACCCCTGGACTCTCTTTCTATGGGCTTTGGAGCCTGGCTTGGGTTCAAATCCCAGCTGCATTACCTTGAGCTGGCTGCTTCACCTCTTCAAGCCACCCCCCCTACCCCCCTACCTACTCCAGAGCCAGCCATCCAGTTCAGAGCCCAGCCCCTGCTCACTGCCATCTGTGGGACTTAGTGCCTCAGTTTCCCTATCTGTAAAATGGGAGTGACAGGAGCACCTCCCTCACTTCCGGGGCTTCTGGAAGGATGAAGTGAGACGAGGTAATGTTTGTGGAAGGCTCAGTCTGGTGCCTGGCAGTGGGAAGCGCTCGGGGAGGCTTAGCTGCTGTCAGCACCAGCGGATCAGGCTTGTCTCTGACCTGCCTGTCACCCCACCCCACAGGCTCCGCCGACAGCAGCAGAATGCCCCCCTCTTTGGGAAGATCCGCAGCGCTCGCTTTGGTGCCGAGGAGGCGGGGGATGGAGCCAGCGACCTGGACGAGGACGAGGACCTGCAGATCCAGGTGGCTTAGAGCTGCCAGGGCTAGGCAGTACTGAGCGCCACCCCCCAACCCTGGGTGCCCAGGCTGACCAGCCACTCAAACTGATGCAGCTGTCTGTGCTGACTCTGGGAGCGGACCCCAGTCCCTGCCACAGACAACTTCCTTCTCTCCCACTGTGGGCATTGGTGGTCCCACCTTAGTGACACTCCATGGAAGGGAAGCCGTGGCCTACATTTTATATATATATATTTTATATATATATATGTCGTATATATATTAGCATATATGCCTGGGGTCCTTGGACTTATTTCGTTTTATAGACACAGGACCACTCCAAGGCCCAGTCAGGTGCCCCCACCCACCCAGGACTTTCTTGCTGGGGGAGGGGGTGTCAAAGGAGAGCTGTTAGGGGCCTCCATCCAGGCTGCCTCTCTGGACCTTGGAGGTCTGGCAGGGGCTGTGGCTGTTCATAGTACAATGTGATAACCCTGTCTTTTGTAATAAATGGAATTCATGTTCTCAGGTGGAGTCCTGAGTGTATGGCAGATGCAGGCACGTATGTGGGGGACAGACAGGATCAGCCTGCCGGCACCAAACCTAGGCTCGGGAATATTGATATGAAGTCACTTGAGTGACTTAATGAATGAATGAATGTGAGAAAGAATGAATGAAGGAACAGTGGGACTGATGAATGGTCTGGAATCCAGCTCCTGTGAGGGGAATGAGAAGGGATGGTGCGTGTTTAATCTGCCGGAGACTTCAGTTCTGACTCCAGATGAATTCAGATATCTGCTCTGGCCCTTACTGGCTGTGCAACCTTGAGGAAGTTACTTGTCCTCTCTGAGCTTCAGTTTCTCCATCTGTAAACTGTCTCATAGAGTCATCAGGAGAATTAGATGAGTTCACCTGGAGCTCAGTAAAGGTGAATTATAATTGAAATACTTGAAGTTATGCCCTGGAGAGGAGGGATTTTCCAGCTGGGTTTGGCTGTAAGGGATGACATTCAGGCAACTGACTGGTGGACGTTTACCCAGAGCTGGGTATGAACACAACCTATAACCCTTTCATCATTCTCCTAGCCCTGCTCTAGGCAGTAACATTATAGATTTTATGTTTTGATTCTTAATTCCTAAACCTTCTCTAACCAGCCAGTGTATATTAAATCTGGTAGGAAAGGTTATTCAAAGCATGGTAGCATACGTTGTTGAATCTTCGCAAGTTGAGGTGCCGTTTGAGTCACCTGCCCTTGATGAGAGTTTGACATGAACTCCTGGCATCAGGGCCTGCTTTCTGCAGGAGCAGGCACTCAGAACTGTCCTAGCCCAGAGGCCATGGCGAGTTCCCTGTGTTCAGAGGTGAGCACAGAGAGGCTGGGCTCAGAGCAAGGACCTGGCACCCAAGAGAAGTTAGATTCAATTGATTGAGGTGTTAGGGCTCCCTGCCTTGGGGTAGGCAGCTGCAGTTAAGGACTTCTCTCTTGTTCTGGCCCAGTCTAGAGGACCCTTGGGGCTATGGTGCTAGGACCCACTGCTGCCACAGGCCCTGGGGGCTGATAGGAGGCGCCAAGCAAGCCCAGGAGCCCCGCAGGAGATAATAAATAGGTCCCCTGTTGCCAAGACTGAGCTGAACATGCTGGCAAGGTGGGGTTTGCTGTCATGCCCCAGGTCCCCTCCTGGGCTCCAAGGGGGAGAGAGGAGTGTGAGAAACCGCACATGGATCCCCCTATATGGGCCTTTCCCCACAAGCCAGAGCCAGCAGAAATGAGAAAAGGGTCTTCGGGAAGAGGAACATTTCCTGCAGGGGGTCGTGCTGTTTTCTCTCCCAAACAGGAAGTGGGCCCCAGAAAAGGCTGAAAGCGCTGCCCTTTGACCCCCAGGAGCCAGGCGCTCACAGATGGCAGCCCTGAGAGCCACCCCCCCAGGCACCCGGGCGGACCTGCCATTCCCAGACACAGAGCGACTGTCCAGCCCGACGGGCTCCCCCAGACTACCCGGCACCTCTGGAGAGATAGCGTGGAGCAGGGGCCCCATTACAGCCCCTGTCTGCAGGCGGGGCCGCTCCTGAGAACCTCAGAAAGGAGAGGGTCTGGCCTCCCTCCTCCCATGTACAGGGGAGCCGGGAAGTCTTGGGAGGGAAGCGCAGCCACAGACACAGGGCTGGAAGGTTCTCTGGCCCAGGAACTCGCGCTGCCTCTAAGCAAGGGCTTGCTCAGAGCCCTTGCATCCTGGGGGTCGTGGCAGCAACATCTGCCAAACAGAAGCATCAATGTGGCTCACATCATGCTTGAAAAATGATATTTAATGCATTGCTGATGCTAATAATGGGAAGTTTCCTCATAAATAGTGGGTTTCCCCATCTTGAGACCTCAGCCGTCAGACCACACTGGGCTCACACTCCTGCATGGCCGCAGCTGTGAAGGTGAGAGGTAGGTGCTCCCTGGAGGGGCACACAGGCACCCACGAACCACAGTCCCTACCACTCCCTGCAGCCTCACCTGCACCCTCCTTTCCTCTGTCACTGCCTGGTCCCCAGAAGCAGGCACGTGTCCTGCCCCTGGCCTAGTCCAGTCTGTCTTTGAACAAGTGAGAAAAGTGAGTGAACAAGTGGGGATGGTGGCTGAAGACTGTGAGGTGCAGCCAGACCAAGTTCACATGTCGCTCTCCCTTTCAGAACTCCTGCAGGCTCCTTGTCACCATGGGCAGGAGTACCAAGAGCAGTTAACGTGTATTGAGCCACACTGTGTGATTCACGACCCTGTGAGGCAGGGTGTCCCAGCGTCACCTCACTTTACACCAAGGATGCAGGGACTCTGAGGGAGCAAGTAACAACCCCATAGCCAGGGGGCTTCCCTAGTGGCTCAGTGGTAAAACATCCACCTGCCAATGCAGTAGACACGAGTTTGATCCCTGGTCTGGGAAGATTCCACATGCCATGGAGCAACTAAACCCATGCACCACAACCATTGAGCCCACTCTGCAGGCCCAGGAACTGCAGCTACTGCGCCCACATGTTGCAGCTACTGAAGATCGTGTGCCCTGGAGCCTGTGCTCTGCAACAAGAGAAGCCCCAGCAATGAGAAGCCCATGCAGCAACAAAGAGCAGCCCTCGCTTGCTGCAGCCAGAGAAAATCTGCAGCAATGAAGACCCAGCACAGCCAAAAAATAAAAATTTTTAGAAATTATTTTTTAAAAAGAAATAGGAATTACCCCAAAGCCACACAGCTACTTAGTGATGACCCTGGTCAGGCAGTCTGAGGCGAGAGCCCACACTCCTGACGATGACCCCCTTCCCCCACCCCTCCAAGGCCAGGCCCCACGTGGTATAGCCCCTGCCCTCTGCAGCCCCACCCTACTCCACAGAACCTGTAGCTCAGGCCATGTTGAACCCCTTTCCTGCCATTCATTTGCCCCTTCCCTGTCAAAGTCCCACCAGCCTTTCAAAGCTCCATCTATTTGGTTCATCTGGGCTGTGTATTTGTCTGCTTCTTCCACCCCACCAGATGCTCCTGGAGGGCAGAGAAACCTTCCAACAGTGATCACAGTGCCCTGGGCCTAGTGAGCATCTTTCAAGAGGGAAAGAAGGAAGGATTGATGGCTGGATGAATGAGATGGTAGAAGGTTGAAGCCGGAACCACCACCACTGCTCCCCATCTTCGACCCCAACTCCAGCTTCATTGCAATTCTTGCAGGACCGGTCCTAGATGACTTTCTACTGGTCAGCTGAGAAGTCTCCCAGTCACTGAAAGCTGCAGCAAGCCGGGAGCTGCAGTGCTAGGGCCTCTTCTCACAGACAGGCTGCAGAACCTGATGGGCCAGACAGTCCCGCCCGGCCCCTCCTCCCCCTGCAGCGTGAGGCTGGGGGCCCTGGCGTCTGTCCTCCCCTTGCTCTCCAGTCAAGTTCGAGTTACTCCAGCCAGGCAGCCTCTAGGGGTCCCTGCCTTGAGATTTATGCCCAGGAGTGAGTCCCCACATCCCAGCCCTCCAGGTGAGCTTGAGTTCTGGATCCAGCTGCTTTCTGTTTGGCTGTCTGTCTTCTGGCCAGCTCCTGCCCCTCTCTGGGCTTTCGTTTCCTTATCTGTGAAAGGCAGACAGTAGCAGCTGGATTCTCCCAACAGAAGATGGCTTCACTGTTGGCGTTATTTTTCTGGCTTTCCTTATGCCCTCCATCCCCTCCCGAGACCCTAGCTCCCAGTCGGCCTGGGGGCCCACCAGCCATCCTGGGCATCCCTCTGGGACAGTGAGGGCTGACCCGGAGGCAGAGGCGGAGCCCAGGAACCAGCTGCAGCTCTCAGCCCGCTCCCCACCACCCCCCCACCACTCAGCTCCTCTGTCTACTAATTGCAGGGTGCAAGCAGCCAGCTGCCTCCCAGGCCCCAGGCGGGTGCCTCCCAATGGATCAAGGGCTCCCTGGAAAGCCTCCCAGCTCTCCACCAGCCCCACAGACCCAGCTGCACAGGGGTGGTCTCCATGGTGCTCAGACTCCCCTCTCCTGCTCTGGGAGGGGGCCAGGAGAGGTGTAAATGTGAAGCCTTTCTCAGCCTTTCTCGTTTCCCAGGCTCCCCCACGTCAGAGAGGCACGTCCTGGGCCCCCTGCCCCCACTCAAGAACTAGCCACTGGGTTCAGTGAGTGGGCGGGAATTTGCCTGCCAATGCAGGAGGCAGGGGTTCAGTCCCTGACCTGGGAGGATCCCACTCCCCTTCCCCCACCCCTCCAAGGCCAGGCCCCACGTGGTATAGCCCCTGCCCTCTGCAGCCCCACCCTACTCCACAGAACCTGTAGCTCAGGCCATGTTGAACCCCTTTCCTGCCATTCATTTGCCCCTTCCCTGTCAAAGTCCCACCAGCCTTTCAAAGCTCCATCTATTTGGTTCATCTGGGCTGTGTATTTGTCTGCTTCTTCCACCCCACCAGATGCTCCTGGAGGGCAGAGAAACCTTCCAACAGTGATCACAGTGCCCTGGGCCTAGTGAGCATCTTTCAAGAGGGAAAGAAGGAAGGATTGATGGCTGGATGAATGAGATGGTAGAAGGTTGAAGCCGGAACCACCACCACTGCTCCCCATCTTCGACCCCAACTCCAGCTTCATTGCAATTCTTGCAGGACCGGTCCTAGATGACTTTCTACTGGTCAGCTGAGAAGTCTCCCAGTCACTGAAAGCTGCAGCAAGCCGGGAGCTGCAGTGCCAGGGCCTCTTCTCACAGACAGGCTGCAGAACCTGATGGGCCAGACAGTCCCGCCCGGCCCCTCCTCCCCCTGCAGCGTGAGGCTGGGGGCTCTGGCGTCTGTCCTCCCCTTGCTCTCCAGTCAAGTTCGAGTTACTCCAGCCAGGCAGCCTCTAGGGGTCCCTGCCTTGAGATTTATGCCCAGGAGTGAGTCCCCACATCCCAGCCCTCCAGGTGAGCTTGAGTTCTGGATCCAGCTGCTTTCTGTTTGGCTGTCTGTCTTCTGGCCAGCTCCTGCCCCTCTCTGGGCTTTCGTTTCCTTATCTGTGAAAGGCAGACAGTAGCAGCTGGATTCTCCCAACAGAAGATGGCTTCACTGTTGGCGTTATTTTTCTGGCTTTCCTTATGCCCTCCATCCCCTCCCGAGACCCTAGCTCCCAGCTGGCCTGGGGGCCCACCAGCCATCCTGGGCATCCCTCTGGGACAGTGAGGGCTGACCCGGAGGCAGAGGCGGAGCCCAGGAACCAGCTGCAGCTCTCAGCCCGCTCCCCACCACCCCCCCACCACTCAGCTCCTCTGTCTACTAATTGCAGGGTTGCAAGCAGCCAGCTGCCTCCCAGGCCCCAGGCGGGTGCCTCCCAATGGATCAAGGGCTCCCTGGAAAGCCTCCCAGCTCTCCACCAGCCCCACAGACCCAGCTGCACAGGGGTGGTCTCCATGGTGCTCAGACTCCCCTCTCCTGCTCTGGGAGGGGGCCAGGAGAGGTGTAAATGTGAAGCCTTTCTCAGCCTTTCTCGTTTCCCAGGCTCCCCCACGTCAGAGAGGCACGTCCTGGGCCCCCTGCCCCCACTCAAGAACTAGCCACTGGGTTCAGTGAGTGGGCGGGAATTTGCCTGCCAATGCAGGAGGCAGGGGTTCAGTCCCTGACCTGGGAGGATCCCACGTGCGCGGAGCAACTAAGCCCCTGCTCTACAACTGCTGAGCCTGTGCTCTAGAGCCCAGGAGCCACAACCTCTAAGCCCACAACTAGAGAAAAGCCGGAGCAGCGATGAAGAGCCAGCACAGCCAAAAATAATCAATAAAATTATTTTTTTTAAACAGAACTAGCGGTGGCTCTCCACTGTTGGACAGATAAAGTCTCCCTCCCCATCCTGACCTGTGGGTCGGGAAGGTTCAGACGTGCCCTTAAGCACATTCCCCAGCGGCCTCGGTCTCACGGCCCTGTTGCTCCAGGATAAAGTCCTGACAGGCCCCTGTCTTCTGCCCCCACTGGCTTCCACAGTATCCTCTTCATACCTGCCCCACGGCTGGAGGGCTGATGGCGCGGTCAGGCAGGTCTGCTGGCACCGGGACCTCAAGCTCTGAAGGCTGGGCCCCCGCCTGTGGAAATCTGCATCTCCCACCCGCCTCCCCTAGGAAAGGAGGGTGAGTATCATTCAAAGCACAAGCATCACCTCCAGAAGTGGATAATGGCAAGATGAGGAAACCGAGGCCCAGAGAAGGAAGGAACCAGCCTGTAAATCACAGAGCCAGGATTCGAATCCAGGCAGCTCCAAAGACCAGGTATTCTCGGCTAACAGCCCTCAGCCCAGATCTGGGCCCAGTTCAAACAGAGGCTCTGTGCATGTTCAGGGGGCAGAGGGGAGGGGGGCAGTGTAGGATAATAATGGTGTGACCACTGTCACCAAGCCCTCTCCCGCTTCCGTCACTGAAGACTCTTGCTCCTCCAGCACCTGATTTGAAGACTTGATGCTCTAACTTAAGCCAGTCAGATTTGGGGACCTCTTTACACAGTTGGAGAAGGAAATGGCAACACACTCCAGTATTCTTGCCTGGAAAATCCCATGGATGGAGGAGCTTGGCGGGCTAAAGTCCACGGGTTGCAAAGAGTCGGATATGACTGAGCGACTTCACTTCGCTTTACACAGATGAGTTAAACTGAGGTCCAGAGAGCCAAGTGGTGTATGCAAGGGCACCCAGCAACTGTGTCCTGGGAATCTCCAGGTTACTGTGATAGGGTCATAATCCTTCCCTGGTGGCTCAGCTGGTAAAGAATCCGCCTGCAATGTCGGAGACCTAGGTTCGATCCCTGAGTTGGGAAGATCCCCTGGAGAAGGGAAAGGCTACCCACTCCAGTATGCTGGCCTGGAGAATTCCATGGACTGTACAGTCCACAGGGTTGCAAAGAGTCTGACGTGACTGAGTGACTTTCACACATTAACCTCCGTTATGATAAGAAAGCAGTCAAGGGGCTTCCTTGGTGGCTCAGTGGTAAAGAATCCACCTGCTAATGTAGAAGACACGGGTTCAGTCCCTGGTCTGGGAAGATCCCACATGTGGGGCAACTAAGCCTGCGTGTCGCAACTACTGAGCCCTCACACCTACAGCCTGTGTTCCACAAGAGAGCCACTGCAGTGAGAAGCCCGAGCACCACAATAAAGACTCACCCTTACTCCCCGCAAATACAGAAGAGGCTATGCAGCAGCGAAGACCCGGCACAGCCAAAAATGAACAAAGAAAATGATTAAAAAAAAAAGAAAGCGGTCAGTGAGATGTGGATTCACCTACACTGCTAAGCACCACCTACCTGAGCCTCAGTTTCCACATATGTCATATGGGGTGCTGTAGGGGTTGAAAGGACACTTGTCAAGCCCCAGCATGGGCTCTGTGATCCAGCGGTATTGCTGTTTGTCCACCTTTGTCCAGGGACTCCTACCACTGTGTCTGTGTAGGAGACCAGTTGTCTGGGTCTCTGTCCAAGACCCATCCCTGCCTTTCTGCACCACCCCACCCAGCCACACTCTGTTGTCTCTGCTCTCCATCGCATCTCAGAAACCTCCACCTGCTCACCCACCCAGTTTCCCTGTTGCCCAAGGTATCTTAATTCCAGGATGGAATGGGTTTTGAGCAGTAGCTCTGAGAGAACACAGGCACCTTTGTCTGCTCTTGGACCACCACCCATTCCCCACCAACCCACTCCCCAGGTCGATAAGCTGGAGTTGGCAGTGTAACAAAATTCCTTGGGAATTTGTCTGGTGGGAGTCCCTTATCAGATAAAATCAATCTGATTCCCCAATCCCCAAGGGGTGAACTGAGGAAGCTATCAAGCTAAGGGGAAGAGTTAGAAAAAAGAAAAGCCACACCAGGCATTCTGCCTCTATTACTTCTTTCGATGCTCGTGACAGCTCAGTGAGGGGACCACCAGTATCATCCCACCTTACAGGTGAGAAAACTGAGGTTGAGACCCCTGGCAGCTTCCTGAACCCAGGCCACCGCTGCCTAGCAAGGATGCCACTTTCCACTGTGCCAGCAGCTCCTGGTGTTCTTTAAATATAGCTCAGGCCCCTTCCAGGGCCTCTGCAAGTCAGGATGGTATCTGTCTGCCCAGCTTCCTCTACCACCCTCTCCCCTTCACTCGCCATCCCAGCCCACACCAGCCTCCTTTCTACCCCTCCAAAACCCCAAGTTTGTGCCTGCCCCGGGGCCTCCAGGCGTGCTCTTCCTTCCACCTTCACATCCTTCCCTGGCTTCACCAGCTACACAGATAGTCCCTCTCCCGTGCCCACTGACCTCCTTCTCAGTCCCATGACATTGATTTTTCCAGATGGCTTCTCCTTCTGTAATTACCGATTTACTCACCTGGCTGGTGCTGACTTGCTCGCCTGTGAGTTCCCTAAGGGCTAGGATCTGGTTCTTATGAGTCACTTTGGTTCCCTCCAGCACCTATGCCTGCCACAGAGCAGGAGCTTATGAGCCTTTGGTGAATGAATGAATGAATGAGTGAATGGGTGAACAAATGAGTGAATGACCATCCATGCTCCCTCCCAGGCCCCTGCTCTGGGCTCCCCAAGGCCAGTCCGAGAGGCTCAGATCGGTCAAAAGCAGAAAAGAGGTGAAGTTAGAAACCAAGGCTGGCAAATGAGCTGTGCAAAGTTTTTTTAGAGGAAACTCAGAGATGCAGTGCTATTAAAAATTGATATTTCAATGAGATAATCCCTCTCTTAGGCTTTTAATTGATTGTCTAAAAAGCCTTCCTCTGTTGTTGTGCTTCTTTATTTGCAGGGACCATTAATTTTTTTATGGACGATCAAACCCGGATACAGAGGAAGGGCCACCACATGGCTGATTCAGAAACAGTAACCAAGGTACCAGGGACACACATCTGGAGGTCAACCAGGAGAGGCCACGTGGCCGTGGAGCTGGCCTTGGTTCTGGATTTGTGGTGGGGGTAGCGGGGAGAGGAAGCTCCTGCATGTCTTGGACACAGAAACACACACACACACACCTTCCCAGGTCCCCAGGCCCAGTAGACAGGCTAAGTGGAGGGAGGTGGAACCGGAGGTGAGGACCCCAAAGGCAGAGGCAATGGCTAGGAGGGGAAGCCTTGCTCTGGGAGTTGGGACCCTTAGTGGGTGGTCAGTTCCCCACCATTCCAGGCCTCTGTTCCCCCATCTGTCCCTTGCAGGATGAGTAAGAGCCGGTGAATGGAAGTTGGAACCTCTCACTTGTGCTGCTTAATGTCTCTGGGCCTGTTTCCTCATCTGTCCAGAACAGGTGTTGCTGGCACCCGGTTTGAGGTAGGGACACTGAGGAAGGGCTGCTGGTGCTCACATTGTTGCTAATATCTCTCTCTTAAAAATTTTTTTAAAATTATTTTTATTATGCCAGGTCTTAGTTGCTGCACACAGAGTCTTTAGTTACAGCATGTGGGATCTAGTTCCCTGACCAGGGATCAAACCTGGGCCCCTTGCATTGGGAGCACAGAGTCTTAGCCACTGGACCACCAGGGAAGTCCCTGTTGTTAATCTCAGCATCCTTCTCCTGGCCCTCAAATCCGCGCCCTTCATCCCTGAGGGTGACCTTGCCCACCTCCTTCCTCCTGCCCCTGGGATGGCTTTGAATCAGCCTCCCTGCTCTGCTGCAAGTCTTGAGGCTGCAGAGGTGTTCTGTGCATGCATGTCTACCAGGCCTCTGGCTGCGTCTGCTTCTCTCCGGACCCCATCCATCCACTCCCTCAGCCTGACAGGCAACCTCAGTAGGTCCCAGGGGATCCCCGGCTGGAGCGGCCACAAGCCAAGGCTGGGCTGGGCTGGGCTGGCCCCTGGCCCTTTCTTAACTGCCCTGCCCACAAGACAGCCTCCCTTACTTCCTCGCTGCTGCTCCATTCCCCTGGCACCTCTTCTGGAAAAGAGAGGCTGGCCACGTAGGGTCAGATTCCTGGGCATGTGGCCTGTGCAGTCACACGGGGCTCCGCACTTTGAAGGACCTTGTGCTTGGTTTAATGCTTTGTTGTCACTGTCTTGAAATTACTCATAATTTTGCAAGGAGTCCCACATTTTCATTTTGCACCAGGCCCCAAAGTTATGTAGCCAGCGTTGCTGTCAAGGCTCAGATCTGCTTCAGGAAATAGCCAGAGGGTGGGTCCTCAGGGGCCCTAGAGCTCCTGCCTCTCGCCATCCCCAGCACCCCCACATCTTCCTCTCCCCACTTTCCCTGGATCCTCCAGCTCAGTGGCTCCCGTCTCCTCACTGAAGGGGTTCTGAGTAGGGAATGACTTCCCCAGCCATCTCTCTGGAAGAGGACTCTTGGGAGGGGTCTTGGCAGAAAGCAAAGTCTTCCTCAAATCCTTATGTCCCCCCTACCCCCAGCCGGACAGGTACCACTTTTAAGTGGAAACGCAGAGGCCACAGGACAGATGAGACACAAATTCATTTCAACGATCTGTGGAATTCATAATAGCCTTCACTCAATATGGTCTTCTTTTTTTCCCCAGGCAGCGGATATTAAAGGTACAACTACTTTGACCTTCTAGGCGTCGGTGAGGTTTCCTCCGGCAATGTGCATCCTCAGATGGTCAAAGGGTAGAAATCCCCACAGAGCAAATGCTGGCCAAATGCTGCTAAAACAAAGACAGGTCATTTTTTAGAAACCTCGCCTAAGGAAGGCTGTAAGTATGTGTAATATAGAGAAGCATAGGTACAAATATTTAGCCACAGAGCACTCATTGTGGCATTGTTTACAAAAGCAAAAATAGAGACAACTGAACAGCCGGACGGTCAAGGGCTGGGGAAGTAAATGACAGTCCTTTTCTCCAGGGGCATGCTAGACAGTCAGCAAGGGGAAGCTTGTTAAAGAAGAGGGAGTGAGTAAAAAATCAGATTTGAAGACCTTGATGCTGGGAAAGACTGAGGGCAGGAGGAGAAGAGGATGACAGAGGTTGAGCTGTTAGGTAGCATCACAGACTCAGTGGGCAGGAATCTCAGCAGACTCCGGGAGATGATGGAGGACAGGAAAGCCTGGCGTGCTGCAGTCCGTGGGGTCGAAAAGAGTCGGACACAACTGAGCAACTGAATAACAACAAGAACAAAATACACTGCGGTCTTGGTTTTCTCTCTGTTTATGTAGAAGAATCAAACCCACAGCGTTAGTGCTGTTGATTCTCCTGGCTCCTGGTGGCCAGTCACCAAGGAACCAGATTATCCTGACTTTGTGAGGATGCCTTGGGTTGATTGCTTGCCACCACTTCCCTTACTACCCGAGCTAGACCACCTTTCTCCTGCACAGCTTGCCTTCACTTTCTGTCCTGCTCCCCACAATTCCTTTGACTCGCCTCCATGGCTTCTCTTTAGGGCAATCGGGACTTTTCCAAAATGCAAATTGGATCCTATCCTGTTCTATGTTTAAAACTTTTGACTATCTCCTCATTACTGTTATTCTTGAGGAACCTCAATACTGTTTTCCAGATGTGTGTGTACTAAGTCACTTCAGTGTGTCTAACTCTTTTCGACCCCATGGACTATAGCCTGCCAGGCGCCTCTGTCCATGGAATTTTCCAGGCAAGAGTGCTGGAGAGGGTTACCATGCCCTCCTCTAGGGGATCTTCCCAACCCAGGGATCAAACCGAGGTCTCCTGCACTGCAGGCAGATTCTCTACCACTAGGGCCACCTGGGAAGCCCCATTTTCCATAGTAACTATACACTCCTGCCAATGACGTACAACGGTGTTTTTTTTTCTTCACATTCTTGCCGACACTTTTCTTTTGACTTTTATAATAGTTGTTCTTTTTTAAAAATTAATTTTGACTGTACCCTATCACATGTGGGACCTTAGTTCTCCCACCAGGGATTGAACCCACACCTCTGCACTGAAAGGCAGAGTCCCTACTACTCTTAAAATGGAGACCAAACCCTTGAACTGGCTATCAAGACTCTGCACATAGCCAGCCTCATTGAGCAGCATGTGTCCCCATCTCCCAAGCCATTCCAGCCACCCGGGCATCCTCCCACGCACCTAGACAGGGCAGGCTGTCTTCTGCCACAGGGTCTTTGTACATGCCATTCCCCCAGCTCAGAATACTCTGCCATCCCTCTTTGCTTTCACCTTAAGAGTTGCTTCATCTGTTAAAAGCCTCCCCAGGCAGGTCAGGAGCTCACCATAGATTTTCCAGCACCCTATAGTCCCTTTCTCTCCCACTCTCTCCTCATAACTTATACCTGCAACTGTGGAATTCTTAGATCAATGCCTACCACTTAAAAAAAACCAATCAGTTCATTTGGTTGCACCTGGTCTCAGTTGTGACATGCAGAATTCTTTAGTTGCAGCACGTAACTCTTAGTTGCAGAGAGCAAGCTCGAGTTCCCCGAGCAGGGATTGCACTGAGGCGCCCTGCATTGCGAGGGCAGAGTCTTAGCCACTGGACCACCAAGGAGTCCCAGCTCCTGTCACTTTTCTAGACTATGAACTCCTCAGAGGCAGGCTGTTCTTGTTGACCACGGTGTCCCTGTTTCCCAGTGCCTGGCGCAGAGTTAAGTGCTCAGATGTTTGTTGAATGAATCAGTGAATCAGTGAGGGAGGGGAAGCTGGGCTGAACCTGCAGCCTCCTTTCACTGCTGGCTGGCATGCCTGTCCGGGGTAGAGCATGTCAGTCCTGCTGGTAGCATATGACCTGTGTGCTCAGGAAGGCAGCCCAGAGAGAGAGCTGTCTTGGAGAGGGCCTTGCATTGGGAGGTGGGGCTGGAATGTCATCTTCCTAAGAGCGGCTCTCCAGATCCATCGGAAATGGCCCCTGGCACAGTCTCCTTGGGAGGAAGCAGAGGGAGCAGGGGGGCCCCATCTCCTTCCTCTCCACCCCTCCTGGCTTGTCCCCTTTGATGTGAGGTTCCTGGGGAAGCTGGTTTGTGTCACTGACCAGCGGGGGGAGGGAGACTATTCCGGGAGACCATTCAGGGCTTGTCTTGAGTGGCGAACTGGCCAGACCTCAGTGCGGCAGCCAGCGGAGGGGCCCGGGGCTCTTACCAATGCCAGCACTCACTAACAACATCTGAAAAGAGCTCACCAGCCTGATGGCGGCCACGAGGCTGCCCGAGGTTCTGGGGCCTCCTCCCAGCTCCAGATGCCTTCTCCTCTGGCTCTGCCTTGGGCTCTGTCAAACCCGCCCTTTTCCCAGGAGCAGAACTGGGGGTGTGGGAAGAGTGAAGATTTTGCTAGAGGTTCCCCGGGAAACCAGCATGGAGAAGGATCCCCATCCTTCTAGGTTATGTCAAGGCCCCAAGACACAGATTACATGGTCTCTCATTCAAGTCCTGCCATGGCCGTGTCATCTTAGACAAATTCATTTGGGTCTCAGTTTTTCTACCTGTGAAATGGGGACTGCGATATCTACTCAGGATTGTTGCAGTGAGGTTCAACAAGCTCCTGGTGTGGACTCAGACCACCATGGCAAGTAGAATGATGGTAATGACACCCCACAAAACACCCCTAACCACCCTGGGATCATGCTACACAGAAACGATTCTCAGTTCTTTTTTTTTTTAATCCTCTGCCAGTTTCAAGAAGGAGGTCTCAGACAGGTGGTAGCGTAGGTTAGCACTTCTCTCACACTTGCTAAACTCCTTTAACAAAAGCCTTGGAGCTAGCTTTCCAGGCAGGTGAGGTTAGCTAGCACACGTTGAATGCATTTATTTTCCAGGTATTTCATTTATGTACTTTGCTCTTGAAGCCAAGAGAAAATTGTGAGGTGATTGAAAGAAAGGCATTGAGCAAATAATAGCACAGGAGACACTTGAATCTGGGAAAAATCACAAAGTGGCTGGAGTGGCTGGGGTTTGGGAAATACTGTTCTAGCAGGGTGAAACACTTTAGGTGAAAATGCTTCAAAAGCTCTGAAGTGGTATACAAACAAGGGGTGTGGGCGAGGGACCAGAGGAGTCAACACCTGAGAAGGGCTTTGAGTTTCCTGGGAGTGAATCTCAGGCCTGAGTATATTATTACTGATTCAGAAACAGGAGTGTGTGGCCCGCCTCCACTCTGTACACCAAGCGCTGGGGAAGATGTTTCCACTGATGCGATTTTATCTAGCTCTCATTATTCCCATTTCCGGGGGAGGAAATTGAGGCTCCAAATCATGAAGGGTCTTGCAGCACAGCTAGGAGCTCCCATGCTTCCCAGTCTCTGTCCTGAGGGAGGATTTTCAAGTACCGGCTCCCAGCGGCATGCTTGCGTGAGGTCCTGAAGTCTGGGCTGCACCCAGGAAGCAATATATACCTGGTGTGTGTTAGTCATATCCCACACTTTTGTAGGTCCATGGACTGTAGCCCACCAGACTCCTCTGTCCATGGGGTTCTCTAGGCAAGAATACTGGAATGGGTTTCCGTTTCCTGCTCCAGGGATCTTCTCAACCTGGGAATCTAACTGCATCTCCTGTGTGGTTGTCCTGAGGCAGCCTGAGGGTGCCAGGCCGTGCCCTTGCTGTCCTCTTTCCTGGGGAAGTGGGTCCCTGCCCCTGGCCCAGCTGGCCAGCTCTCCCTGGCTGCTCTCTGCCGGCTGCAGTGAGCCCCTGGGGCAGAGGACGATGCACCCTCCCTGGGCACTGTCTCTGAGCCTCACCTGCTCCTCCTGCTTCACTCTTGATTCAGTAGGTGGCCTGCATGCCTAGCCCTCAACCCCACCCCTGTGTGTGTCCAGCGTAGGGTCATGTGGCTTTGGATCAACTTCTTGGGGCTTCAAATAACCCTCTTCTCTTCAAATGTTGGGATATTCAGGGAAATGCAAAATTCAGTCTATGGCTCAAAACAGGGCTTTCCTGTGGCCAAAAATTTGGGAAATTTTAGGGAAAAATTTCTACCCCTGTAGAAAATGTAGGAAACAGGCAAAAAGAAGAAAGAAATGCTGTGGATTACTAACCAGCCCATTTGGGGTACACCCCACAGGCAGAGTCCTCTTCCAGGAACTCTGAATATATTTCCTCACAGCTCATCGCCCCCACTTTACAGATGATAAAACAGAGGCACAGAGAGGCTAGGTAAGTTGCCCAACTGGTGAAACCAGGGCTTGAACCAGGTGGTTTGGTTCTAGAGCCTACGTGCTTAAGGCACTGCCCTTGTCTGCCTGGAGCCCTCCTGTCATTAGGAGGACAGCCTCTCGGATGGGCCAGAGGGAACTGGAGGAACAAAGGTGAATTCACACAGCCGACTCCTTGGCCCTTATTCATGGTCTCAGTTTGCCCAGATACCACATCCTTACTGGAGGTACTGACTGCTGGTCTCCATCACTCACCCATTCCCTCCCAGCTGAGACGTCTGGGAGGGAGCTGGGGCAGGGGTGTGGGGGTGGGGTGTGTTAAGGAAGGCAATGGGAATGCTGGTGCCTGTGCTTGGACCCTGGGCACACAGGTGTTGCTATCACAACTCTTGGACTTAACCATTTACTGCCCAGAGAATGCCCAACTTTTACTCCATCACACTCCATTGCCACTGTTTGGGATCACATCCCTCCCCCTAGACAAATCAGTCATGAGCCTGTACCCAGAGCAACTGAAAGCCCGGAGTGTGCTCAAGTGAGAAGAAAAGCCAGGTCTACCCACCTACAAAGTGTGTTGGCTATAGAAAGAAAATGTAAGAAAATAAAATCGGCCTGCCCAGTGGGGCTGAGTGGCGCCACTGCTCAGCAGGCTTGAGCCTCAAGGACTTGATAAAGCAAATATAACTGGAGACCAGGAGATTCCCCCAACCCTATCTTGGGCCTCTCGGGCCCAGCATCAATGCTGGACTAAAACTGAGGCTGGGAACCCCAGCCATGAGCTGGAGAGCCAAACTCACTTGGCACCATCCTCATTTAACCTCCAGTGGCACCCCACTCCAGTACTCTTGCCTGGAAAATCCCATGGACGGAGGAGCCTGGAAGGTTGCAGTCCGTGGGGTCGCTGAGGGTCGAACATGATTGAGCGACTTTACTTTCACTTTTTACTTTCCTACATTGGAGAAGGAAATGGCAACCCACTCCAGTATTCTTGCCCGAAGAATCCCAAGGATGGGGGAGCTTTGTGGGCTGCCATCTATGGGGTCGCACGAAGTCGGACACAACTGAAGTGACTTAGCAGCAGCAGCCAGGGCTGGAAAGTGGAGGGGCCATTCACCTATAAACTGGGGTTCATTCCTTGTCCCACCCATGATTTTAAAAGGAGAGTGGTGGGATTTCTCTGGTGGTCCAGTGGCTAAGACTCTGTGCTCCCAATGCAGGGGGCCCAGGTTCAATCCCCGGTAGGGGGACTAGATCCCACATGCTGCAACTAAGACCTGGTGCAGCCAAATAGATAAATAAAATGAGGGTGCTGAGGTTCTGGGAGGGGAAATAATTTGCCGGTGGCCTCACAGACAGACATCTCCAGGC
Source organism: Madoqua kirkii (assembly GCA_006408675.1). NCBI lineage: Eukaryota > Metazoa > Chordata > Mammalia > Artiodactyla > Bovidae > Madoqua > Madoqua kirkii. Next base: position 80,202 of record SJYC01032059.1, on the reverse strand, counting down.
TCCACTGAAGGCTTTCCTGGTCACCCACAGCACCTTAACTTCCCCTGTGCTGTGCTGTGCTTAGTCGCTCAGTCGTGTCTGACTCTATGCAACCCTGTGGACTGTAGCCCACCAGGCTCCTCTGTCCATGGGATTCTCCAGGCAAGGATACTGGAGTGGGTTGCCATGCCCTCCTCCAGGGGATCTTCCCAACCCAGGGATCAAGCCCAGGTCTCCCAAATTGCAAATGGATTCTTTCCCATCTGAGCCACAAGGGAAGCCCAAGAATACTAGAGTAGGTAGCCTACCCCTTCTCCAGAAGAGCTTCCCAACCCAGGAATCAAACCAGGGTCTCCTGCACTGCAGGTGAAATTCTTTGCCAGCTGAGCTACCAGGAAGCCCCAACTTCCCCTATCCCCAGTTATACCCTAGAGTTGAATGAAGACATACTCTGGGCAACCTCTGAGTTCAAATTTGGAAACTGGCTCTTAGGAAGACTTTTCAGAGTAGTGTTTTATGCATACTTGATTTTCGGTAGCACATGAATGAAATAGTTCCATGCTTTAAGATACAGTGTATATGTATGTATAAAATACATTATATTGTGGGAGGAGTGTATGTGTATGAAATCACATAATATGTACTCCTTAATTCTGGTTTCATTTATTTTCATTCAGTGTCATTATTTTGCGATTCATCCATGTTGTTGCATATAGAACATTTCTTTGTTTTAATTGTTGTTGTATTTCACTGTATGTATTTATTTGTACAATTAGTAAAAAATGCAAACTAATATATAGTAAAAGAAATCAAAGCAATGATTGTCCATGGACTGACATGGTCGGGGAGGGTGTAAAGGAGACATGAGAGGGAAGGAGGAAACGATGGAAGGATGAGGATGTTCACTATCAGGGTTGTACTGATAGGTGTAGCTACATAAGCCCGTGTCACATTGTACATTTGTAAACTAATGGCATTATTTATTTATTTCGGGCTGTGCTGGGTCTTCTTTGTTGCACGGGCTTTTCTCTCCTGGTGGCAAGCAGGCCTACTATCTAGTTGTCATGCGTGGGCTTTTTACTGTGGCGGCTTCTCTAGTTGCAGAGCACGGGCTCGAGGGCACAGGCCCAATAGTTGCGGCACAGGGATTAGCTGCTCTGTGTGGCATGTGGGATCTTCCCCAACCAGGAATCTAAGCTTCTCCTGCACTGGGAGGCAGACTCCTATCCACTGAACCACCAAGGAAGCCCCACACTCTACATTTTAAATACGGATTGGAAGACTCAACATAGTAAAAATGTCAGTTCTCCCCAAACTGATCAAGTTTGAAGGTAATTTCTATCAGAGTCCTAGCAAGATTTTCTGTAGCTCTAGACAAGATTGAGCTTCCCTGGCAGCTCAGATAGTAAAGAATCTGCCTGCCAATGCAGGAGATCCAGGTTCAATCTCTGGGTTGGGAAGATTCCCTGGAGAAGAGAATAACTACCTACTCCAGTATTCTTGCCTGGGAAATCCCATGAACAGAGGGGCCTACGGGGCTACAGTCCACGGGGTCACAAAGAGTCGGACACGACTGAGCAACTAACGCTTTCACTTTCATAGATAAGATTATTCTAAAATATATATCTGTAAAGGCAAAGGAGATAAAATAGCTGAAACAGCTTTCAAAAAGAATAAAGTGAGAGGACTCAGTTTACCTGATTCTCAAGACTTATTGTGTAGCTTCAGTAATCAAGCCTGTGTGCTATTAGCCAAGAAATAGACACATAAATCAACAGAACAGAAGAGAGAATACATGATGGATCCAACTGATTTTTTATAAAGTCGTAAAAATTCAATGGCATAAAGAGAAGGAGACTTTTCAACAAATGGTACTGGAACAACTGGACATCCACAGGTCAAAGGGGGTGGGGAAACACCACATCAACCCAAGTCTCGTATATTCTACAAAATTTAACTCAAAATGGGTCACAGTCTTAAAGGTAAAACATAAAATGATCTAACTTTTAGACGTAGGAAAAAGTCTTTATGATCAAGGGCTAAGTGAAAAGTTCTTAGACTTGGCACTGAAAGCACAATTTATAAAAGGAAAAACTGATAATCTGGACATCACCGAAATTAAATTTTACTTTGTGAAAGGCCGTTTTAAGTGGGTGAAAAGACAAGCTACAGACTGGGAGAAAATACTTGTAGACCACATATTTACAAATATGTGGACAAGGACTAGTATCTAGAATATATAAAGAACTCTCAGAACTCAACATTTAAAAAGCAAATTTTCAAATTAGAACATGGGCGAAAGACATGAAGGAAGATTTCACTGAAGAAGATACACAGATGGCAAATAAGCACATAAAAATATTTCCAACATTAGTCAGAAGAGAAATGCACATTAAAACTACAAGAAGATGTCCCTTACACTTATCAGAATGACTTGAAGAGAAAAAAAGTGATAACAACAAATGTTGGCAAGGATGTGAAGAGATGAGGTCATCAAATTATACATTGCCAGTGGGGATGCAAAATGGTGCAGCCGCTCTGGAAAACAGCACAGCAATTTAAACTAAATATTCAATTGCCATAAGACCCAGAAGTTGCACTCCTAGGCATTTGTCCCAAAGCAGTAAAGATTTATATTCACACAAAAACTTATACATGAATGATTATAACAGCTTTATTCATCACAGTAAAAAACGGGACCAGACATCCTTCAATGGGTGTTCAAACAAACAAACTGCAACACATCCATGCCATGGAATATTACTTGGCAATGAAAAAGACAAAGTATTAATACAGGAAACAGCTTGGATGGTTCCCCAACGAATTACACTGAGTTAAAAAAAAAAGCCAGTCCCCAAGATGACATACTTACAATTCTGATTTTACAACATTCTGGAAAGGACCAAAGTATAGAAACAGAAAACAGATTAGTGGTTGCCAGGGTTAAAGGGGGTAAGGTGGGAAGGGAAGTGGGTTTGGCTGTAAAAGCCCAACAGAGGGGGGATCGTGTGTGATGGAAATGTTCCGTACCTTGAACATGCTAGTTGTGATACTGTTCTTGCAAGATATCATGAAACTAGGTAAAGGCACATGGATTCTCTCCATAACTCATAACTGCATGTGAATCTGCAAATATCTCAAAATAAAAATGTTTACTTAAAAAAAAATTAGGTGACAGTACTGCAGACAGAGAGTGCATTGGGAAAAAATTAAGAGAATGAGAGACGGAAGATGTTTGAGAATACCCTACTCTAAAGATGCTTTTTTATTATGAACACTCTCTTGGTGGTCATTGTTGAACAAAACTCCTCGAAAGGTTTTTTGTTGTTTAGTTGCTCAGCTGTGCTTGACTCTTGTGACCCCATGGACTCCTCCAGTCTCCTCTATCCATGGGATTTCCCAGGCAAGACTACTGGAGTGGGTTGCCATTTCCTTCTCCAGGGGATCTTCCCATCCCAGGGGTCAAACCCACATCTCTTGCACTGGCAGATTCTTAACCACTGAGCCACAGGGAAGGCCCCTTCAAAGGTTGCTACTGCTGCTGCTGCTGCTGCTGCTAAGTCGCTTCAGTAGTGTCGGACTCTGTGCGATACTGGTGGTAAAAAGAGTTTGCTGTGACGAATCAAGTGCTGGAAGCTTTACGAGCTGTGGTTTGAAGCAAAGCAGGTGCGGTCAAGTTTGAAAGATGCATAGGGAGGTCAGGAGGTCGAGACCCGGCCAGCTTAGCCGGCAAGGACAAGATGAGCGTGGTCCCCTCCTCCCCTTGGCAGCATGGGACTGGTTAGCTCAGGACCAGGGTGGAGGCTGCTAGGAGCCCCTGGGGCTCCCTTGGTGGCCACTGGCATGAGAGTGACCACCCTAGGAAGTATTCAGGGGAAGGGAAGCAGCCCCCTAAGAAGTCCCGTGGGCCAGACTTAGACTGAGGCCCAGTGATTTAGAAGGCAGGGGCATGGGATCCGTGAGTGAGTGCTGTGGTTCTTGGACCCTCAGTGCCTTGGGCTCTTGGCTCAGAGAAAACCTGGTCAAGGGTTAGACTGGGAAGCATTTTCATGTTTAAGAATTTCAGCTGTTCAGGTGTGGCCTCTTGTTTTGTTTTGTGTACTTGGCGTAAAGCAGTGTTTAACGTGCATTAGAGTCACCTAGGGGCTTGTTAAAACGCAGATTTCTGGGCACTAAGCCTAGAGATCCTGATTTCACAGGTCTGGGCTGGGGTAGGAAATTTGCTTTTCTAACAAGTTTCAAAGTGATGCTGACGCTGACCCTTCACTCTGCAAACCACTGGTATTAAAGGGTGCAGACCAGAAAACCAGAGGGGTGACAGAGCCCCATGCGTGGGGAGGCCCTGCGAGACCTCCGCATGCTTGCCTGGTACAGCTTATGGAGGCCTGCGGTTTGTGATTCCAACAGGGCATTCCACAGTGATTCCAACTGATGAGCTGTGAGGTGAGTGCTGGGGGTGATGGTGGGATTTAGAAAAGTCTCAGGGGGATGCAGGGTGGGAGTACTGGGTGATTTGAGGGTGGTGAGGAGGCTAGGGAGGAAGGAGAGGCTGGCCGATTGCTAGGGGAGCTGACAATCTGGGAGAGAGGCGCTGATGCAGCTACTCGATTGTGCGGGGTGCGGTAGGGGGTGCTGGAGAGGGGCGATAGGGGGTCCCTGGGGTGGAGGTCCTCCGGAAGGCTAGCCTGAGAAGGGCCCAAGGAGTCCTCTAGGGGATAGGGGAGCAAGGGATGTGTGTATGAAACGGAGAGAGGGTGGTAGAGATTTGAGGACTGGGAGCTGATGTGGAGTTCAGATTTCAGGGGCTGAGAGGCGATGTGAGACTGCGACTGGGGGCCCAGGAAGGGAAGGTGAGGCTGAACCGGGGGTGAGGAGGGCCACCTGATGGGGCCCGCGGAAGCAAGCAGGGATGGCGGCGGGGGTGGAGGTGGGAGGAGGCGGGGAGGGCAGGGAAGCCGGGGCAGAACTTGGTGTCCCTCAGCTCGGAGGAATACGGCGGGGGCAGGCCGCCAGGGGGGACGGGGCGTGGCGGAGCGGAGTGGCGAGGGTGAGCCTGGCGGCGGGGCGGCTCCGCGGAGTCCCAGCCGGAGCCTAGCTGGACGGCCGCGCCTCCCTCACCGTCCCCGCCCGGAGCCCGGCGCCGCCGCTGCCCGGCCGCCCCGCCGCCCCGCCGCCCCCGCCGGCCGCGCCGTGACGCGGGCATGAGCCTGGCCTGCCGCCCGCTGAGCCAGCGCCCCCGGCAGGGGCCGCGGCGCCCAGGTAACTAGTGGGGCGCGAGGCGGGGAGGGGGGCCTCAGGTCGCGCAGGAGTCCCCCAGACCCTCGGCGACTCCTCCGTGAGGACTCTCCAAGCCCATGGGACCTTCCTACCCTGTAGGGGTCCTCAGGGGTCCACTTCCAAAAGCTAATCCCTGCCACCGGAACTACCCCTTGAGCCCCACCTTCCCCCAGCTCTCTTCTCCAGGGACCCCGGGTCAGGGCTTGACCTCACACCTACCCCACACCTACGCATCCGAGGAGCCCAGGCCCTTGTGCTCCCTGGCCCTGCCATCTCGAAGGGGCACAGCTCAGCTCCTCATAGCTTGCCTCCTCGCACCCTATCTGCTTTCATGGCCTCCTACTCTCTCAGTACCACCCCCCCCCACCCCTCCCGCCCCGAAATTCCTAGAGACTCTCCAACTGCCCCACCGTCCACCCCACCTACAGATGATTCCTGCACTACAGCTTAAACTCGTAGTAGCCAGCTGCCCGCTTTTGTTGATTGTTTCTGCCTGTTCCTGGGGTCCTGTTCACTGTCTCCCTTAGGACTCCCAAAGCCCGGATTCGCGTTAAATGCTTGCTGCAGAGGGGTATGAGCGGAGGCCGGCACCTGGGCCATGTCCCAAGCTGTGGCTCCGTGGCTGTTGCCAGGAGACTCAGATAGAGGGTTTCGGGTGTAGGGCTCTGAGAATCAAGGGCAGTGACGAGTGGACAGGATCCACAGCAGCGATTTGAGGCTGGGCTTATTTAATGCACAGTCCTTTCTTGCCCCTTTCAAGAGATGTGGCTCCAGTGCAGGCCGGTCCTGTCCCCCAGCTGGGATGGGTCTCAGGAGCTGTGACCCCAGTTGCTTGTCCTTCTGAGCCTGGGCAATGGTTACTTCTAGCTCTTCTCTCCCAGGCAGGGCAGCAGAGCTGGGCATGATCTCACCCAACAATCAGGGCCAAGGTGGGGCCACCCAGCCAGGCCTGGACACGGGGTCTGCAGTGCTGGCTCCCCCCAGGTCAGCTCTGAACCAAACTGTGGGTCTGGGGCCCAGGGAAATGGGAACCCACCACTGCCCTCAGGTCTTTGGAAGCTGAGCTGGGTCTGACCAGGTGGATATTGGTGGTGGTGGTGGTGGTGGGAGAAAGGATGAAGAGGACAAACAAATCCTGGAGACAATTATGTTTTCAGCCCCCATGTACTGAGTACCTACTCTGCACTCAGCAGTAAAGAAGCCACCTGCAATGCAGGAGATGTGGGTTTGATTCCTGGGTTGGGAAGATTCCCTGGAGAAGGGAATGGCTACCCACTCCAGTAATCTTGCCTGGGAAATCCAATGGACAGAGGAGCCCAGTGGGCTACAGTCCATGGGGTCACAAGAGTCAGACACATCTGAGTGACTAAACAACACTGCACTGGGCACCATTCTAGGTGCTAGGATGGAACTGTTAGAGGAGGCTTAGCCATCAGGGAGCTGACATTCTAGGATGTTGGAGACAGTGGCCAAGCAAACCAGCAGATGAAGAGGTAAAACCTATAGGGATATGTGGGGACAGTGGAAACTGGGTGTGGTGGTAGAGGCTGACTGGGGACTCCCTTTGGCCAGGATGGTCAGGGAAGGACTCTTGAAACTGATGGTCTTTAAACTGATGCAGTAGAATGAACCTTTTGGACCATCTGAGGGAACAGCGTTGTATAGGCAGGGAACAGCAAGTGCAGTGATCCCGAGTGGGTAAGAGTTAGGCATGCTGAGGAACATCCCCCCCACCATCCCCTGGCAGCGGGGAGATGAGGCCGGAAGGCTGGGCGGGGGACAGGAGGGAGACCAGTGGTCTGGAGACATAGCACCACCGTCCTGGCTGGAGGGCCCAGAAGACAGCGACTGTTCTGATGTCTCTTTCTGCCAGTCTTCTCTTCCCAGTTGGTTTTGGATCTGACTTTGCCAGCCACTTTCAGACCTGCGGAGTTTCAGGTGGTGGTTGCTTGTGAGGATTTGCAGGGGTGGAGGAGGTCAGGGATGGGGCCCTCCGGGGAAGGGAGGACCTCCTCCTGGCCCCTGATAGCCATCACATGGGGGTAGAGAGGACCGGGTGGGGGTGGGGGATGGGAAATGTCCCTGGTGCTGGAGACAATCCGGTCGATAGGATCTTTGCCAACGGGTGGAGACACGGAGCCGGAGCCGTCAGTGAGCCGGGGTCCAGGCAGGGTTGTCCCCAAGCCCTGATAAGATCCAATCTGTCGCAGGGTTGGGAGGCCCAGCCAGGCCGACAGCCACTCCGGTCAGCCATTGGTTGCCAGCAGCAGCAAGTAGCGTTTGTTCTGGAGCCAAGCCTCCAGGCAGAATCTGGGTGATGGGAGGGAGTGCTTAGACGGCTGTCCCACGGGGCAGGTGGGCAGTGGCCCTGCCCCACCCCTCTGCTGGGCACCAGGGAGAGTCCTACCTCTCCGCACAGGACGCCTGCTCTTCCTGGGAGAGGGGGCACATTTCAGAGTCCAGCTCTCTGGAGGAGCCAGTGGTGTCCTGGTAGGGGCAGACACCATTTGTGGCTGAGCAACCACATTGATGCTAGGCTGGGAGGAGCAGTAGGGGTCCTTACTCCTTTCCCATTGAGGAGCTGTGTTGAGGGGGTGCTGGACACCCTGCTTAGCCTCTGAGTGCTCAGAGCTGACCTGACAGACCTGAGACCACAGTTAGCGGGGCATCTTTTCCTGCTGCAGGCTTGTGAGCGCCAGAGCTGCTGGGGGTTCAGTAGTGATGGGTAAAGTGGCCCCAGGTGTGGTAAGGGGAGGAGGGCTGCGGGGGGGGGGGGCGCCTTCCTGGTTCCTGCCTGAGGTGCTCAGCCGCCCGCCATCTCTTAATGCCTGATTGGGTCTGCACAGGCTCAGCCAGGGGGCCACGTCCTTTGAGGGATTGGTTGGTTCTGGGTACACCCCCCCCACTGATCCCATTGCCCATCAAATGTGTAAGTCTACCCATTGACCCTTCCCCCTCTCTCCCCGCCTCCCCAGCTCTCCTGTGCTGTATCACTCTGGGCCCCAGCTTGGGTCTTGCTCTTGCATATTTATTTGGAACCAAGTAAGGTCAGCACCACCTGTGACTCTAGGCCAGCGTGAGCTGCCGGGCGCCCTGCCACCCAGGCTCTCCCTGGAAGGTTACTCTTCCCCCTGGTTTATTTCTAGGGCCTGGGGCCTAGGGTGAGGTGTGGACCTGTGGACAGATGTGCCAGGGGTACTCCCAAGAGCTTGGCGGCTGCAGTCACTCAAGGGGTACGGTGGGGAAGGTAACAGGGAGAGGCAGGAGGAGCAGGCCTGTGTCAGGCAGGTGGAAGGCTGGGTTACGGTGATCTCACAGCCCTTGGCCGGGCAGCAGCTCTCGAAATACAAACAGCCTTTTGGTTTTCAAGGCAGACGCTCTTGGTCCAGCGTGGGCAGGCAGGTGCCTCGGGGATTCATTTCCTCATTTTAAATGGGCTGATTTATCTTCTCTTTTTTTAAAATTTTATTTTACTGGTGGGGAAATTGAGGTGCTGAGGTGTTAAGTGGCTTGCCCAGGACCTCTTGCCGTTGAATGCATGTTCCTGGCTGAGCCACATCCTGAGGTGCCTTGGATGAGCCGGGGGCCCCTTGGGTGCTGATCAGTGTGTTCTGAGAGAGGCCTCCCTTGCATGGCCCCTTGGCCAGTGGCCGGCTGGCCATCATCTCAGAGGGGACTTTTACAGAGCTGGTCCTTGCTGGGGGGTCAAGGAAGACCCAGACGGTGGAGACAGAGCTGGGAAAGCTTGTTCATCTCTGAGTGCCAGCACCTGGGTCTGGCAAAGCTGTTGGGGGTGTCAGTACCAGGGAGGGACCCCACAGCCGACCCTACAGGAGGAAAACAGATCACTTGGGTGTGGCAGGGTCTTGGCCCCCAGAGAGCTGGGAGAGAGGGCGTGGGTGGGCACGGAGGCTGCTGAGGGGTGCTGAAGGGGCTCTCGGGGCACACAGGGCATAGAGAGCGCTACCCTCTGTGTCCCTTCGCCTGTTTGCATGTGCGCATTGGGGTAGTCACATCTGTTCCTTGTTAGGGACTCGACAGACAGGCCTCCAGAAGATTAATTAATGCCAAGCTGCTGGCAGCTCCAGCAGGACGCTTGCCCCAGGGTCCTGTCCTGGCAGCACAGATGCTCAGCTGACCCCAGCAATGTTACCACATTCTCATCCAGAGACGCAGGGGCCATGTTGCGGGCACAGCCCTGCCCCAAGCCTGGGTGGCAGAGAAGGCTAAGGCAGTGGTGAGTGGCCAGAGCCAGGTGGCAAAGCATCCCATCCCCAGGCCTGCCTCCATCACCCGCCCCGGAACTTATTCGTCCCTGGCTGAAGCCTGGACTTGCTCTGTGACCCTGGCCATGCCGCCTCTCCTCTCTGGGCAGCTTGCTTTCCCCAACCATAAATGATCTGAAATGGACGTTGGGCTGGGTCATCGCTGAGATACCCCCTTCCGCCAAGTCTGAGTCTTTGTTATCTGCCAACCTGCCTGATTCCAAGAGCCCCTGGTGGCACCCCTTTCCCAGCTGCATATGGACTTCCCGTTAGTCCCCCTCAATGTGGTCCAGCTGTGTCCTTTGCTCCCAGCCCAGGTGTTTGCTAGTTCTCCGTGTAATTAACTCCTGCCCGAGTCTAGAACACGGGACACCGAGAGTCCTATCCAGACCCAGTGCCCTCACAGACCAACCCGGCCTTCCCAGCGCCAGGGCAAGGCAACCGCTTCGACAGTGGCCACTACCAGCCTGCCCAGCACATTCTTCAAGCTTATCTGCAGGCCCGTCCCATTGGACTCTGCCCTCCCACCCAGGAAGCAGCACCCAGACAGGCTGCTAAAGAATTCCAGGGGGCGGGGAGAGCAGGGTTTGAGGGGACGGTTCTCAGACTCTTGCCTGGAGCTGGGGAGATCCAGGTATAGAACAGAGTGGGACAGAGGGCCTGGGGTGGTGGTGGTGTTGTCTGTTGAGACCACGGGGTAGATCATCTGACCTCGGGGAGCATGGTCCCAGAATCTGTGCCATCTCCCAGGAGCCCATCTCTTGGAAGGCTTCCCGCAGGGAGGTGCTCGCGCAGGAGGGGGGCTTCCTGGAAGTCTGCCCCTCAGCTGCAGCAGGAGCTAGGGCCCTGCCGGCAGCTCCCCAGCCACCTTTTCCTCTGCCCCCACCTCCACAGCAGGAGCTGGAGCCCGTCCTCCCAGGAAGGGGTTAACCATGTGAGGGAGGGGACTGGGCTAGACCATTTTCCTCATAGAGGCCTCCACCTCGGGTTTTCCTGAATGGTTCTGCCATCCTGGGGTGGGGAGGGAAGAGAAGGAAGAAGGGCGGGCTGAGGGAGGAAGGGAGGGGACGGGTGTGGGTAGGGGAAGGAAAAAAAGATCGAGACAGCCAGGGGAAGAGGAAGATGTCACTGTCTAATCTCCTGTCATTTTTATTTCCAGCAGGCGCCGGGCGAAGGAGCTGCTAGAACAATGCTGAGGCGGGCGAGGTGAGGAGCAGCTCCGAGCAGCAGCCCCGTCGGAGGATCTCGAACAGGTGATCGGAGGAGCCGGGAAACCGAGGCTACCTGGGCATCCCTCCTCTCGGCACCTGAGAGAGACGAGCCTCAAAGACACAGTGGAGAAACCATGGCGACCAATTTCAACGACATCGTCAAGCAAGGCTACGTGAAGATGAAGAGCAGGAAGCTCGGGGTGAGCCACCTTCCAAGGGGCCCTCGGTCTGGCATCTGGGATGTCGGGGGTGCGCGGCCACCCGCCGGTTCCCGGCTGGCCATCATGCATTGCCGGTCTCTCGAGGTTTCTGGCCGGCGGGCTGCCTGGCATGTGCCCGGCTCTGCCCACTGCAGCCCCCGCCCCAGCCTGGCTGGCTGGAGTCCCGGTGGCTGGGCCAGCGGTGGTGGCCGATGGGCAGGCGGCTCCCCTGCTATTGTTGAAGTTGTCGCCCGGGCAGCGGCTGGAAATGCCGGGCTATATCTGAGCTGACCAGCTTGTCACTTCCCCTTGCCATCACCTCCTCGTCTCCCCCTCCCCTTCCCTGGCCTCTTTTCTTTAAAGTACCTTGTCTCTCCTGCTTCCTGTGGCTTGCTGTGTACCGGCATTTATTTATTTTATCTTTGATTGTTGCTTCTGCAGTTGAAGTATTGGCCAAGGAGAGTGGTTGGTTGTTGGGGGTAGGGCGGCGGTACGAGGGGCACAGAAGCTGGCATTTATGTGGTTTATGAATGAGAACCTGGGCGAGATGGCCCATGGCACTGGGCCCAGCTGCTTTCCTCCAGATTTTGGGGGCTTGGAGGGCCTATGCAGATGAGGCCTCAGAGGCACCTTTGTGAGGTGTGCACCCTCGCTCACCCCCTACTGGTGAAACCCCCCCAAAAGGCATGAGCAGGGGCACCAGGGACCAACTTAATAATCTTGGTGAGGTTGTCCCAAGAGCTGCCTTTATCCCTGACCCTCCCCGCTCTCTCCATTGAGGGGCCTCCCTAGTAAGATGGAAACCCTGGCCCCTGAGATGGCCCAAGTCTTGTGTTTACCTGGGCCCCCTGCCCGCCCTCCCCTCCCTCATGGCCTTGGTGGGAGTGGGGGTGCGATCTGACTTTCAAGGCTTCCTGGCTCAGCAGAGTGGGCTGGCGGAGGAGGCGGGCTCTGATACTCAGGGGCCCCTGCGTGGGTACCAGACAGAATAGGACTGGCCTTGGAGCAGGGTGGTTCTTGTGCGCCTTTCCACTCCTGTGGCCTCCACCCCCAGAGCCCCTGTTGGGGGCTCTTCTGTCCAGGCAGGGGGCAGCCACTTAGCTGGCGGGCACGTTGGGGTCTTGCCTGGATTTGGACTGTGTCCCAGCCTGGGCCCTGGTGGCCATCAGCCACTGTGTTCTTGCCCCAAGAGAAGGATGGAGCCCACTTGGAGCACAGAATGGGGAGAAAAGCTAAGGCTGAGGTGGGGAGGCAGGGGGCAAGGGCCCAGGGCCCAGCCTCTAGAGTGGCTCCTCCTTCCCCAGGGCCCAGACCTGTCAGGGCCTTCAGGCCCCCAGGGGCCGGCTGGGCTGAGGGCCAGTCCAGAGCAGAGTTTCCCAGGAAGCCAGCGCACTTGAGGTGGCCACTTGGGCTCAGAACCCAGCCTGTTTCAGGGGGAGGCCCGGGAACCCACGGTGGACACAGTCAAGGGCAGGGTTTAGGAGCTGGGCTGTGGCCAAGCCCCGTCTGGAGTCACCCCCACTTGGGGAACTCGACTTGCCCCTACAGGTCTGCTGTGAGGGGCTGGGGCCACCCGGCCATTCTTGTCTCAGCCCACAGAGGTGAGGGGGGAAGGGCTGAAAGAGATCAGGAGCGGGCCCTCCTACCTGCCAGGGCTTTCCTCCCAAGGCAGAGCTGTGGCAGAGCGTTTCTGAAGCGCTGATCAAAGACCTGTGAGAAGTGGGGAAGGAGGGCTCTTGAGCGCAGTGGCTCCCTGGGGCTCTGTGTTCGTGTGAGTGTGTGTGTGCGCGTGTGTGCATGTGTGTGTGTGTGTGTGTATCTTGTAACCAGGCAACCAGAGCGCTCAGGCCCCCAGGCCTTCTGCCCCTGCAGGCTGCACAGAGCCCAGCCTGGCAGGGCATGTCTGAGTTGGCAGCATTCATTCATCCATCCATCCATTCACGGCCCCTACACACGATCATTCACTTGTTCAGCAGGCTCTGTTCACGAGGCTAGTGGGATATGAGGATTCTGAGAATAAAATACAGTCTCTGCCCTAAAAGAGCTGCTCAGCTTAGAGCTGAGGCCTGCTAGGGTTTATGTGGACAGGCCAAGGGCTGAGCCAAGGTCAGGGGGGCAGGGACAGACATGTCTCCTAGAGTCTCTGGAGCCTGAAATAGCCTGGTGTGAGTAGCTTCTCAGGATGGAGACTGCCTCTGCCCACCGCACCCTGGGAACCTGCCTGCTGAGGACCTGGTGCCCACATAGCAGGGCAAAGAGGAGGGCCCCTCAATCTCCACACTGCCACTGGGAGGAGCGCTGGAGATTCTGGGGAATGGCTCTGCCAGCCTTCTGGAGTGCTTGCTGAAAGAGTAGGTACACCCCAGCTGGACTTTGGGCTGGAAAAGAGCCGTAGGAGGAAGAGTCAGAGGCCCAGGCAAGTGGCTAGGGCCACCAGTGTGGCAGCTCCCCACTCCCTGGCTCCCTTGCCTCTCAGATGGAGTCCAGGAAGCTACAGAGAATTTAGGTGGATTTAGTCCATGGGGTCGCGGGTGGTCGGACACTTCACTTTCACTTTTCACTTTCATGCATTGGAGAAGGAAATGGCAACCCACTCCAGTGTTCTTGCCTAGAGAATCCCAGGGACAGGGGAGCCTGGTGGACTACTATCTCTGAGGTTGCACAGAGTCAGACACGACTGAAGTGACTTAGCAGCTTAGCAGCAGCAGCAAGTAAGGGTCACTGGCGGTAGTTGGGACAAGGAATGATGAACCTTGCTGGGAAGACTGTGCTCTGGGGTGATTCTAGGTTCCTGGCTCTGCTCCTTGACCTCTGAGAGCACCTGATTTCCCAGCTGGAGCAGGAAACTAACCCTGGTTCCCTTGGTTCCCAGGATGGTCAGTGAATGAAGAGGTCCTAGAGACAAGAGGGGGTGTTACCTACATCAAGAGCTGTCCCCTGGCTCTAAGAACAAGGCCTGTGGGGATGTGCAGGCTGGGCCTGTGGGGATGTGCAGCCTGGGAGCGGGCTCAGGCCTGCTTCCTGTCCACACATTGCTTCCGTCCTGGCGGGTGCTCTTGGGCAGAGCCTTAGCGCAGTGGTTTCCCAGTAAGGTCTTGGCTCCAGGCAGCTGGTTTTAAATACCAGTTCTACCATTCATAAGCTGTTACTCAACTCTTGGGTGCCTCAGATTCCATCTGTAAAGTGGAGATGATAATAGAACTGACCTCAAGAGTGACCCTGAGATTAAATGTGAGGAGTGCTAATAACAAAAAGCACAAATAAATGTAGATTAAACCCAGAGCTGAACTCATAGTAAACAGAAACTCAGGAGCACCTTTTATGGAGCTAGACAAGAAATGACTGCCTTTTCAATGGGGGGAGGGGTCTCTTCCCCAGGGTAGGGCGTCACAGTGATGTCAGCTGTCCCAGGTCTCCTGGGCCTGAGCCCCCTAGAAGGCTATGTGGCACTGCCTGTCGTGGTAGGCAGGGAAAACTGCTGCGCTGGGAGTGGTCCAGGGTCCATCCCCCTGCCATCTCGCCCCACAGATCTACCGGAGGTGCTGGCTGGTGTTCCGGAAGTCCTCCAGCAAGGGCCCCCAGCGGCTGGAGAAGTATCCAGACGAGAAGTCCGTGTGCCTCCGAGGCTGCCCCAAGGTTAGGGGGCCTGGGCCCTAGCTCCCCAACTCATAAGCAGTGATGATCTGTTCAGAGTCCTGAGAGCCAACAGGACCCTCCTGGGGGTGGCAGAGCTGCGGGGAATGTAGCGGGAGGTGCTTCACCCTGGCTGAGTCCCCTGTGGATGCTGTGCCAGGTGACAGAGATCAGCAACGTCAAGTGTGTCACACGGCTCCCCAAGGAGACCAAGAGGCAGGCAGTGGCCATCATATTCACTGACGACTCAGCACGGACCTTCACCTGCGACTCAGGTGAGGGGATGGGGCTGTGGGCGGTGTGCTGGTCAAGGTCCAGCTGGTAGGGGGCAGAGCCAGGCTAGCTCTCCTGATGGGGTGTGAGGTGTGGGGGAGGAGGGCGCCTTTGAGGGAGCTGCCCCCCAGGATGAGGTGGGCAGGCAGGCAGAGTCCACTGGCCTCGCCCTCTCTGCTTTGCGTGCGGGGACTACTCCGGCTGAAGCAGGTGGGGTGGGCTGCCGAGGGACCCTGAGTTAGCAGCATGATGAGATAACTGTTTTCTCCAGAGCTGGAGGCAGAGGAGTGGTACAAGACACTCTCTGTGGAGTGTCTGGGGTCGAGGCTCAACGACATCAGTCTGGGAGAGCCAGACCTCCTGGCCCCAGGAGTGCAGTGTGAGCAGACAGGTGAGGCCTGGTGCTGGCACAGGGTGGGGGTGGGGGGACTCACCCCCCCACCCTCCGAAAGCTCCAGGCCCTCTTGTCCTCTCCCCTCCAGATCGCTTCAGTGTCTTCCTGCTGCCCTGTCCCAACCTGGACGTGTACGGCGAGTGCAAGCTGCAGATCACCCACGAGAACATCTACCTCTGGGACACACACAACCCCCGCGTGAAGCTCGTCTCGTGGCCCCTCTGCTCCCTGCGCCGCTACGGCCGCGATGCCACCCGCTTCACCTTCGAGGCTGGCCGGTAGGACCCACTCGCCTCCCCACCCTCCAGCCGTGGTCTTGATGGTGGCTGCCTTCACTTTGTTGGGCCCTGTGCTGAAAGCTCATTTATCAGCATAGCATGCTGAAGGGAAACAGCACGCTGAAGGGGAACATAATATTCCCATTTTACTGAAGAAATCGAGGCTCCCAGCAAGTACGTCAAAGCTCAGGTCAGATGCTGGCACTGGCACTGACCTGCTCTGTGATGGCAGACCTGTGTCTGTTTTCTTATCTGTCACATAGGATAACAGTAGCTAGCCTCATACACTGGGTGATGACGGTGAGGACTGGGTGTAACTTCAGCTCTGGAGCAGCCTGCCTAGACTCCAATTCTGTATACTCCACCATGTAACTTTGGTTGTTACTTAGCTTCTGAATGCCTCAGTTTTCTCATCTATAAGATAGTTTGAGAAAAACTGTAGTAATGAGGAAACTAACTGCACACAGACCAGGTGGTGGTGAAAACAGAATGGATTAATTCTTGCAAAGCATTTAGACCACCACCTGGCCCATGGAAAACGTTCAGCACGTTTGAGCTGGGTGGTCAGGCCCTCAGGTAACAGCCCTGCCTGTTCCCAAAGGAGAGCCTGACTGAGCATGTCGCATACGTGGGACGCGCCCACCACCGTGCTCTCTGTGTCTCCAGGATGTGTGACGCTGGAGAAGGGCTCTACACCTTCCAGACACAGGAAGGGGAACAGATTTACCAGCGGGTCCACAGTGCCACCCTGGCCATTGCTGAGCAGCACAAACGAGTCCTGCTGGAGATGGAGAAGAATGTGAGGGTGAGGCCGCGCACGTCTCAGTCCAGGGTAGGGGGCGGCGGGCGGGCAGTCAGAGGACCGGGAGAGTGCCAGCCGTCTCCAGCTCGTGTGTATGGCAAAGGCAGGCAGGGTCTTGGGCTGGCCACCCCTGGGCTTAGCCGCTGACCCTTCTCTGCCCCACAGCTGCTGAGCAAGGGCACAGAACATTACTCATACCCCTGCACACCCACTACCATGCTGCCCCGCAGTGCCTACTGGCACCACATCACAGGTTCCCAGAACATCGCCGAGGCCTCCAGCTTCGCCGGTGAGTCACTGCTGTGCGTCACCCCCACCAGCCAGGAGGCTCTGTGGAGCACAAGGCGTGCTGGGCAGGGGTCTTCTGTGCTGGGCCCAAGTCCTCAGCCTGCATCTGTGTCCACAGGTGAGGGGTATGCGGCAGCCCAGGCCAGCTCAGAAACGGACCTCCTCAACAGATTCATCCTGCTAAAGCCAAAGCCCAGCCAGGGGGACAGCAGCGAGGCCAGGGCCCCTTCCCAGTGACGGCAGAGCTAGCGTGCCTGGACGACCGCTGGGGCTGCCTGCAGGGGCTGTGGGCCAGGAGCCCAGAGAAAGGGAGCAAGCCGTCCCTTCTCTGCCCCCAAGGGTGAGACTGGACCAAGGCAAAGGGCTGGCCACGCCACCTGAGCATGTGTGAGGGGCTGGAGCTACCATAGGACTATATACGGTTAATGATTTTAATATATATGGCTTATGACATTATTCTATATTAATAAGATTTCCCCCTCTGTCCCTCCCTGCCACCACATACACATCTTTTATCCCCATGACCAAGCCACAGTCAGGGCTGTTTCTGAATGTGAGGGCGGTGGTTTTTCTTGTCCCCCAAGGGGTACCAGCCCTCCTGCTTCGGGCCCAAGGAGGAAAGACAGTCCACACTCCTGGCGCCTGCTCTTGCTGCTGGCTTTCCCAAGCAGCCCAGGGGTGGAGACAGCAGGGGGCTTCTCGGTCCCTCTGGGCCTGGTGGCACAGGAAGGATCCGTGCTTACACTGTGCCACTCGGCAGCCTTGCACTTGGGAGTTTTACGCAGAGGTGACATCTGGCTGACACCTGAGGTGAAAATCTGGTTTTAAAGTGGTTTCTGCCCAGGCTCTTCCTGCTTCGTAGGCTGAGAAGATGCCCTGGGGGCAGGGTGCTGGTTACCTCAGCCCAGGGAGGGTGGCCCCTCCCAAGCTCTTTCCTGCTCCAGGGCCAGGCCGGCCCCCAGGAGGACTTTGGGGTCAGGGTGAGCACCCTGCTGCCCCCTCACTGACCAGGTGGGCAGCGCTCCCGTGATGGGTGCCCCCTGCCCTGTGTGGCCTCCCTCTGGCCTAAAGGACTCAAAAACCAAGACCGTCCCATTTCCTCCTCCCCACATGGTGCTGAGGCTCCCTGCTGAAACGCAATTAAAGCAATTGATTTTCTAGTGCTGGTATTTATTGACTACCGTGCAGAAGGGCTATCTTTCTACTCACATCAAACCTTTGGTTGTGTGTGTTGGGTTTTTTGTTTTTAATATTTTGGGGTTCTAATCTGTGGGAACAGACCCTGTTGTAAATAACCACTATTCGAGTCGTGGCAGGAGGATGGTAAAGCAAGAGGCCCCTCCAGACAGAGCCCTGGAGCCAGGGAGGGGCCACGGCCTGCTCAGCTCTGAACTTGACCCAGGGAATGACCACCCCGGGAGTCAGCTAGCCTGAAGGAGGGCACCCAGAGGCCATGGGGAGGGAGGCAGAGCTGGCTGGCTCGGTTCGTGGCTTGATGACGCATGAAGGAGATTACGTACGTTGTGCTCTTTATTGCCAAAAATAAAAACTTTCAAAAGACAACTACTGTTAATAAATAACCCTTCCTTTCTGTACTAGATTTCCGGTTTTCTCCAGGCTTCTCCTGCCAGGCTGCCTAATTAACTGCGTTGGGTGTCTGCCTACCAACAGGGCCAAGGGGTCAAGGCCAGATCTTCATTAAGGTCCTTGTCCTCTTCCCCGCCCCCCCACCACACCTACAAATTAAATCATCTGGCCATTGTTGGCGAAGATTGAAACTGATGGGTAGAGAACAAAAACAAGGCTTACTGGTGGGTGTGTCTCAGTTTTCTTATCTGTCACATAGGATAACAGAAGTAGCTAGCCTCATACACTGGGTGATGACGGTGAGGACTGGGTATAACTTCAGCTCTGGAGCAGCCTGCCTAGACTCCAATTCTGTATACTCCACCATGTAACTTTGGTTGTTACTTAGCTTCTGAATGCCTCAGTTTTCTCATCTATAAGATAGTTTGAGAAAAACTGTAGTAATGAGGAAACTAACTGCACACAGACCAGGTGGTGGTGAAAACAGAATGGATTAATTCTTGCAAAGCATTTAGACCACCACCTGGCCCATGGAAAACGTTCAGCACGTTTGAGCTGGGTGGTCAGGCCCTCAGGTAACAGCCCTGCCTGTTCCCAAAGGAGAGCCTGACTGAGCATGTCGCATACGTGGGACGCGCCCACCACCGTGCTCTCTGTGTCTCCAGGATGTGTGACGCTGGAGAAGGGCTCTACACCTTCCAGACACAGGAAGGGGAACAGATTTACCAGCGGGTCCACAGTGCCACCCTGGCCATTGCTGAGCAGCACAAACGAGTCCTGCTGGAGATGGAGAAGAATGTGAGGGTGAGGCCGCGCACGTCTCAGTCCAGGGTAGGGGGCGGCGGGCGGGCAGTCAGAGGACCGGGAGAGTGCCAGCCGTCTCCAGCTCGTGTGTATGGCAAAGGCAGGCAGGGTCTTGGGCTGGCCACCCCTGGGCTTAGCCGCTGACCCTTCTCTGCCCCACAGCTGCTGAGCAAGGGCACAGAACATTACTCATACCCCTGCACACCCACTACCATGCTGCCCCGCAGTGCCTACTGGCACCACATCACAGGTTCCCAGAACATCGCCGAGGCCTCCAGCTTCGCCGGTGAGTCACTGCTGTGCGTCACCCCCACCAGCCAGGAGGCTCTGTGGAGCACAAGGCGTGCTGGGCAGGGGTCTTCTGTGCTGGGCCCAAGTCCTCAGCCTGCATCTGTGTCCACAGGTGAGGGGTATGCGGCAGCCCAGGCCAGCTCAGAAACGGACCTCCTCAACAGATTCATCCTGCTAAAGCCAAAGCCCAGCCAGGGGGACAGCAGCGAGGCCAGGGCCCCTTCCCAGTGACGGCAGAGCTAGCGTGCCTGGACGACCGCTGGGGCTGCCTGCAGGGGCTGTGGGCCAGGAGCCCAGAGAAAGGGAGCAAGCCGTCCCTTCTCTGCCCCCAAGGGTGAGACTGGACCAAGGCAAAGGGCTGGCCACGCCACCTGAGCATGTGTGAGGGGCTGGAGCTACCATAGGACTATATACGGTTAATGATTTTAATATATATGGCTTATGACATTATTCTATATTAATAAGATTTCCCCTCTGTCCCTCCCTGCCACCACATACACATCTTTTATCCCCATGACCAAGCCACAGTCAGGGCTGTTTCTGAATGTGAGGGCGGTGGTTTTTCTTGTCCCCCAAGGGGTACCAGCCCTCCTGCTTCGGGCCCAAGGAGGAAAGACAGTCCACACTCCTGGCGCCTGCTCTTGCTGCTGGCTTTCCCAAGCAGCCCAGGGGTGGAGACAGCAGGGGGCTTCTCGGTCCCTCTGGGCCTGGTGGCACAGGAAGGATCCGTGCTTACAATGTGCCACTCGGCAGCCTTGCACTTGGGAGTTTTACGCAGAGGTGACATCTGGCTGACACCTGAGGTGAAAATCTGGTTTTAAAGTGGTTTCTGCCCAGGCTCTTCCTGCTTCGTAGGCTGAGAAGATGCCCTGGGGGCAGGGTGCTGGTTACCTCAGCCCAGGGAGGGTGGCCCCTCCCAAGCTCTTTCTTGCTCCAGGGCCAGGCCGGCCCCCAGGAGGACTTTGGGGTCAGGGTGAGCACCCTGCTGCCCCCTCACTGACCAGGTGGGCAGCGCTCCCGTGATGGGTGCCCCCTGCCCTGTGTGGCCTCCCTCTGGCCTAAAGGACTCAAAAACCAAGACTGTCCCATTTCCTCCTCCCCACATGGTGCTGAGGCTCCCTGCTGAAACGCAATTAAAGCAATTGATTTTCTAGTGCTGGTTTTATTGACTACCGTGCAGAAGGGCTATCTTTCTACTCACATCAAACCTTTGGTTGTGTGTGTTGGGTTTTTTGTTTTTAATATTTTGGGGTTCTAATCTGTGGGAACAGACCCTGTTGTAAATAACCACTATTCGAGTCGTGGCAGGAGGATGGTAAAGCAAGAGGCCCCTCCAGACAGAGCCCTGGAGCCAGGGAGGGGCCACGGCCTGCTCAGCTCTGAACTTGACCCAGGGAATGACCACCCCGGGAGTCAGCTAGCCTGAAGGAGGGCACCCAGAGGCCATGGGGAGGGAGGCAGAGCTGGCTGGCTCGGTTCGTGGCTTGATGACGCATGAAGGAGATTACGTACGTTGTGCTCTTTATTGCCAAAAATAAAAACTTTCAAAAGACAACTACTGTTAATAAATAACCCTTCCTTTCTGTACTAGATTTCCGGTTTTCTCCAGGCTTCTCCTGCCAGGCTGCCTAATTAACTGCGTTGGGTGTCTGCCTACCAACAGGGCCAAGGGGTCAAGGCCAGATCTTCATTAAGGTCCTTGTCCTCTTCCCCGCCCCCCCACCACACCTACAAATTAAATCATCTGGCCATTGTTGGCGAAGATTGAAACTGATGGGTAGAGAACAAAAACAAGGCTTACTGGTGGGGAGAGGGGGATAGCCTGGGCTAACACTACTCTTAAGAGGTTCTCCAATTCAGGACACTTGAGGGTCTGAGTGAAAGACCAACAGGACGGCAGAGGCAGGGACTGGAAGGGCGCCTGGGCAGCCCGAGTGAGGGTTCCAGAGTCAGGCCCTACACACAAGCCTGTAATGGTGAGCACTCCAGCTTGTGAACAGAAAGGGTTCGAAGTAAAGAGCTGGGATGACCCAAAGACGAGGGTCCAGCTCAGTGGTTGTCAACAGGGGAGCACTACGGCCCCCGAGGCACGCTGGGAGACCGGGTGGAAGGAGTGTTTCAGGAAGCACTGCTGCCAACCCACAGGCAGGCCCAGGGACGCTAAATGAAGGGGGAAACTGCCCGCCAGCAACGGCACTGGTGGTCCCGGTATCTGGAACTGAGCAAGGCTGGGACGCACCTACCCCTCCCCACTGCTGCCTTGCTAACTGGTACTGAAGGCTTGCCAAGAAACTTGGGCAGCAGCTGTCCAGTCCCCAGGAGCCAGAGTCTCAGAAGACACCTGAAATCCAACTGTTTTGCTCAAACAGGTGAGCTGCAGCTAGTTTATGGTGAGGACGTCACTCTGGATCTCGTGGCTTAACTGGGTCTGTAAATCACTCAGCTTCTTCTTTAATCCAGAGAGGGCTGAAAGGACGATGGTCTCAGGGCGCAGAGAGCCACAAGACTCCACATTGTAGTAAAACCTGAGAGGCAAGAGTCCAGTGAGAGCCCTCCACAAAGCATTCAGGCCAGCGGGCCCCAGCTTTGGCCAAGGGCCTCCCTCCCTTCTAGGTCCTGACTCCTTTCTCCCCATGAATTTGACCTTGTCCCAGGGTTGACCTCCATCCAGCTTCTTAAAAACAGTGGTCCCAGTGTACTCTGTAGGACCTTAAGAGGGCCATAGCTGCCTCAAAAAGATATTGTGTGAAAAGTCTCAAGACACTTGTGTATAGACCCATTTCACACTGAGGGGAAGGAAGATAAATAAGCAGCGCCACCTGCTCTAGCGTGTTCATGTTTGTCACTAAAAGGCTTTGGACAGTTTGGGGCCCTAAGTTTGATCTTAGGTCGACCTTTCTTAGGGGGCTGAATAATCACAACAGGAACAGTCTGGATAACCAGAGGGCCCCTTCTCCCAGTAATCAAAAGGGGGACTTAAGGGGGCTTCAGCAGTTACCTGCGCCTCCTCAGCTGAGGGGAACTGGACAGGAGGGAAGGAGGCTCCCTAACTCAGAGGCTGCACCAGACCTGTATATTCTTAAACACGTAACCTTTGAGTGCCAACCCAGGGTCTTACCTCTCTGGCTTGCCGTTGGGGTCGTAGGGGGCCTGCGACTCATCCTCATCCAGCTCTGAGTACTCACTCTTTGGCCTGAGGTCAAACGACGGTCAGCACAGGGTTACTGTGGCCAGCACATGGCCGCTTTTGGGACCTGTGTCTCATAGTCGGGCCGCCCCATCTGGGTCACTAGGAGCCACTTCCACACCCGCCCACCCAGCCGGCCCTCAACTCCCAGCAGGAACATACCATTCCTCCGGCTTGGGGTACACCGTGTGCCTGAGGGCATTGTCAGGGTCATACTCAAAAGCCACTCCTGCAGTTGGGTTCCACTTGGCGTGCTCCTTGCCAAAGCCTTTCTTGGCATAGGCTCGCAGTCTCAGCTCCTGGCCCTTTCTCAGCTTGACGATGAGAATGTCTGTGGGGAAAGGTGAGAGTCAGTCGGGGGCCGGCAGAGGCACAGTTCTCTGGGTCTGACCTGCAGCCCTTGGAAGACCAGACAACACGAGAGGCTGGGTCTGGGCCCTGCCTCTCTCGGGGCGCCTTACCGTCCTGCTCCACGTAGTCGTTGGGGTCATTATCTCTGTTCCTAGATGTCACCTGCAGGGAGTTCAAACAGAGGCATTTATTAGCAGCTGCTCATCTCACCCGGAAATCTTCCAGCACCTCCAGGGATCCCCTCTGTGCTGGTGACTGGCCTCTAACCCTATCTCGTGGCTGTGACAACCTCCTCAGTCAAAACAGTAGCATGGTCTTCAAAAGGGTCCTAAGGGGGCAGAGGGCCCACAGCACCAATGTTTCTGCCCATTCTGGCAAGGGTCCAGAATCATTAGCACTTCTAAGCATCAGGATCACATTAAGGCAGAGGGTAACACAGGGAATTTGTCATCTTCTAAGAATCCAGCCCAATCTGGCCCACTGGAGCCAGGAGAACAGCAAAGGTCCCAACAGGGAGGGCCTTCCTGACCGGAATGACCCGAGGACTGTTGGAGATGAGGTCTCGAGACGTGACGTGACGCGTCTGGTCTTCGTTGCACCGCACGTCCAGAGTGAACTCCACCGAACACTGGGGCAGAACTCTTCACACGTGCAGTCCTGAGGCGGGAGAGAGACAGCAATGAGTCTGTGGAGAGACGGTAAAGTTTGCCTTGGCTCCCCCTTCTAATGCCCTGTCCCTGAAGGTTCATCTGATGAAAAGGGTGGCCACAGCCACCAGTCTCTCGTCAGCTGTGTCCATCTACACACCACTCTTGGGCTGCTAAATGGCTCTTCCTCAGAGAACCAAGGCACTAACAGAGGAGGCTTTCATCCTGCACAGTTCAGGATCCATGAGCTGGAACTAGCTTGGGAACACAATTACCACTTAAAATAATCTAGGGGACGACAGAAAAAAGTACCTTTTAAGCTCCAGATTACTGACCTTTTCTAAAAAAGTTTCACACATTCACAAAAGTAGGAAGGGTATAACAGACTGCCACCATGTAAGTATCACTCGGAAGTTTGCCATTCTCTAAGCTGATTCTTGAAACACTCCCATCTTAAAGAGACTAGCTGCTAAAATTTAACATCAGGCAAGAAGAGAGGTACTAGAATGCAGTCAAGCAAACTGTTCTCCCCTCATATTAGTGAGGAAAATCCAAGCTACTTTTGATGTTTTCAAGACAATGAAGGAAATCTATGGGCCACCACTGGCCAGCCTGTAATCACACACAGGTGGGACGGGAAGGCAACCTAGACCCTTAAGATGGAATCACTCTTAGAAATATGAAATTAAGGAATCAAAATGTAATGGAAGACAAAAATATAAAAAGGTACTCAACCTAAAAAAAAAAAAAACAGAGAGAAGAGTCTGTTCAAGAGATCAAGAGACTAAAGAGGTGTAACAACCAAATGCAATGCATGCATCACAGATCCACAAAAAGCCAACGAGGGGGAATTCCTCGGCAGTCCAGTGGTTAGGACTCTGCCCTTTCCCTGTCAAGAGTGTGGGGTTCAAACCCTGGTGGGGGAACTAAGACCTGGTAAGCCAAGCAGTTCAGCCAAATCGAAAAACAATTGTGGACATTTTGAAGATAACTATGAGAACCTGATTTAGATTGCATATAGATAGTACAAATCCACACTAATTTTCTTAGGCTCAGTACTGTGGTTAGGTAAGAAAATATCCTTATTTTTAGTACACACATGCTGATGTAGTTAGGGGAGAGGTATCATGATTTCTGTAACGTTCTTTAGATGGTTTAGCAAAAATCACAACATCTATATGAAACATAAAGCAAATATAGCAAAGTATCAACAACTGTAAATTAAAACTGAAATGAGAATGAGTATGTATTCTATTTTTAACTTTTCTGCAAATTTTAAGAAAACACAAACAGAAAATCCACACCATCTTTATTCAGTAAATGCAATACTAGAAAAAAATTTAATGGAAGGAACTGTTCAGTCACAGGGGATGGACTAACTGCTCTTCAGTCAGTGGTACAACTGTCTTTACCAATATATGTGATGTTTTATTTCTTAAAATCAGACTCTGGGGACATGAAGCAAAAATGATGAAATGTCAAAATGTGACAAGTGGTTTGGTGGCAGCATGCCTATTTGTTTTATTAGCTCCACACTTTGCTGTGTGCTTGAATATTTTTTAATAAAAACACATATATGGACTTCCCTGGAGGCGCAGTGTAAGAATCCACCTGTCAATGCAGGGGACACAGGTTCAATCCCTGGTCCAGGAAGATCCCACATGCTGTGGAGCAACTAAGCCTGTGCACCACAACAACTACTGAGCCAGCAAGCAGCAACCACCGAGCCCACATGCCACGGCTACTGCCGCCCTTGAGCCTGGGGCCAGTGCCCGCAACGAGAAGCCACCACAGTGAGACCTGCACGCTGCAACCAGGAGCATCCCCGCTCGATGCCACTAGAAATAGCTCGAGCAGCAACAAAGAGCCAGCATAGCCAAAAATAAATAATTAATAAAACAAACAGCAACGCACACACACATTTACAAAATGTATCAAATTAGCCATTAGCACACCAAAATGATGTGCCCCTGGGAATACCAGAAAAGGGGTTGATTCAGGACCACCTAAAGCCATCAAGAAGGAATACTCTCCAGCTGTCAACTAATACAGCTCTGATGAAAGGGAGCAGGTAACCTAATCCTATCCTACACGCTCCCTAGTTCTGAGTCCACTAATGTATCATGGAAGCGGCAAACATCACCCCAGAGGAATGGAGCCATGTTTCTGTAAGACAGCCTATAGGGTGAGGCATAAAGCTGGCAGACAGCTGCTGCTCTGCAGAACAGTGCTCACTCGCTCTGCTCCTTGTCCTCACCCGCTAGCCTTCTGTTGACGCCCTTTAGCTTCCCAGGCCCCTGTTCCTGGGAAGAGATGCTCTGGAAAACACTGCACACCAGATGCTGAAGAGAAACAGCTCCACCCATTCGGTATAAATGAGTATCCAGGTGTATGTCCCCTCTGGCTAATGAGACTCTCTGATGTCCCTTGAGCCTCATCGATCTGTGGTCCCATCAGAACCAAAGACCAATGCCTGCCTTGGGCTCCAGACATCTCCACACTGTCTTTCTAAAAGCCAAAATTGAGATGGCTGGAAAAAATCTCCTTGGGAACTGAGTTCCCTGCCTCCCCTGAGCTCCCCAAGCACATAGCATACCCGGGAGTACTGCAACTTGTCCACAATGTCGTCACTGGTGAGAGGGATTAATCCGGAAGACACAGAAAAGCACACTGAAGAAGGCAGGGGCCAAGCTGGAAAGGAGAGTCCAGAAGTCCCCTTGGGGGTGAGAATGCTTCTTCCTCTGACACTGGCACAGCCCCCTCCCTGTAACTCTCCAAACCCAGCACTCACCAAGTCTGTGAGCAATGAACTCGTCATGAAGGACGGAGGAATTGGCATCAATCTGAACCCAGTCAATTGCTAAAGAATGAAGGAAGCAGAAAAAGCAGACAGGCAGATTAGCACCAAATTTTCTAGATTTAAAAATCATCTGAAAGTGTTAGTTGCTCAGTCATGTCTGACTCTTCGCAATCCTATGGACTGCAGCCTGCCAGGCTCCTCTGTCCATGGGATTCTCCAGGCAAGAATACTGGAGTGGGTTACCATGCTCTTCTCAGACAATCTTCCCAACCCAGGGATCGAACCCCAGGGGCTTCCTGCACTGAGGCAGATTCTTTAGCATCTGAGCCCCTCCAAATCATCTAGTGCTTACTAAATTGCAGAGGCTGAGTCAGGCTGCCAGCGATTCTGATTCCACAGCTCTGGAGTGGGGCCCAGAAAGCTGCATTTTAATAAGAACCACACACTGCACCGCACTTCCCTGCTCAGGCAGTTATGATGCAAAGAGTTCCCTGTATTACCCCAAAAACACTGACCTAGAGATACCACGAGAATGGGAACGTGTTTCTCAGAGCTGAATATTTCTGTGGGAAGCACTTAAATCTGCTACTCATGCCAACACCAGTAAGAACATAAACTATTTGGGCACTTGAAAGTTGGACAAACCTCAGAGAAGTAACATAGACTTATGGTCCACATCTCCTTTTGTGATATAATGACTAGATTACCCAAATTAATAGTTTATTATCATTCAACCAAATCATGTTTACCCAATTCCTTTAATGGGTAAGGCATACTAATCCCTACCAGCCAAAAGCAAGGAGGAGAAGAACTGCAGTGTTACACATGGTTGACTTAAAACACATTTACTCATTCATTCATAAATATGTATACATAAACAATTAAATTCAGAAGTCAAAAGGCAGTGAGACCAACTGTCCAATGAGGGGCGCAGACACTAGGAATAGAGGACCAGACACGACCAGACCCCCACCTGCTTGTCCTTCTGCTTCCTAAACCTGAGCCAAGTAAGGACTAAGAGCCAAGCTTTTCTGTCTCTGCCTTTCCTCCCACTGGCCTGCCTTTAACCTCTCCTGTGCAGGATTTAAAATCCTGTGAGCTTCCTATAAACCAGGCCTTGCCCACCCTCTGTGATACAGAGATGAATACTCTCTCCCAGGAAGAAGCTACTCTCTCCTAGAACTCTGTCCATACTTCTCTTAAGACACTTGTCAATTGCATTATATTTGTGTGCATCTTGCTTCCACCTCAAGCTTTAAAAATTCTTTGGGTCTTCAGATGTCTTAATTTCTGTATTCCTAGCTGGGGTCTGGACTGCAAGAGGTGCTTCATGCTACTTGTAGGGAAAGTGGCGCTTGAGTGGCAGGGCTGCACCCTAAAGCACAACTGCCTCATTTCACTCATGATGAAACTAAGGTCCTGAGACCCCACAGGGTGACTAGGCAGAGAAGGAGAACCCGCACTCCAAGCTCCGAGTTGAGAAAGTCTCCGGGTGGGGGTGGCTAATGACAGAAAAACTACAGTGTTCTCTGCTTACCAACCAACTAGCCTGTTTATCTCCTTAGGAATTTGCACACTTGATGCGAATTGCACAACTATGGCTTACATCTCTTTTTCCTAAACCAAACTCTGAGTTAACACTCAGAAAATATTTGTAGTATATCTGTAGACAGGCAGAACACCCAGTGAAGAGTGGCTGGAACAAAACCAGAAACAGATCCTTTCTCCTCGAAGCGTCAAACCCACTGCAGCTATGGTTCTCCTTAAACCCTAAAAGAATCTGCCTGCAAATGCAGGAGAAGCGGGTCTGATCCCTGGGATGGGAAGATCCCCCAGAGAAAGAAATGGCTGCCCACTCCAGTACTCTTGCCTGGAGAATCCCACGGACAGGGGAGCATGGTGGGCTACAGTCAATGGGGTCGCAAAGAGTCAAACACAACTGAGCAACTGAAGATGAACTCCTAAAAAGCCCTGTACTTTACAGCTCTGCGTTTCCAGTGCCTAGCACCACTTCCTGGAGCTTATATGCTCCCGAAATGCAGCTGACGAAACAGATTCACATTACCGGGCAATGGAGACTCACTGAACACAAGGCACAGAGATTACTCCCCTTAATCGTTAACGTCGCCCTGACAACTGCTATTAGAGTCCGAACATTAGAGAAGGGGCTGCAACAGAGTTTAATAGCTTGCCCAAGTTTTGCAGCGATAGTAAGTGAAAAGTTTCTGAGTCGCAGCCACAGACTCCTGAGCCCCCATGCGCATCACCAACGCACGGAAAAGAATGGAACTAGATGACAGCACCTTTATGGCAGAAAGTGAAGAGGAACTAAAAAGCCTCTTGATGAAAGTGAAAGAGGACAGCAAAAAAGTTGGCTTAAAACTCAACATTCAGAAAACGAAGATCATGGCATCCGGTCCCATCACTTCATGGGAAATAGATGGGGAAACAGTGGAAACAGTGTCAGACTTTATTTTGGGGGGCTCCAAAATCACTGCAGATGGTGACTGCAGCCATGAAATTAAAAGACGCTTACTCCTTGGAAGAAAAGTTATGACCAACCTAGATAGTATATTCAAAAGCAGAGACATTACTTTGCCATTTGACATTACTAAGGTCCGTCTAGTCAAGGCTATGGTTTTTCCAGTGGTCATGTATGGATGTGAGAGTTGGGACTGCGAAGAAGGCTGAGCGCCGAAGAATTGATGCTTTTGAACTGTGGTGTTGGAGAAGACTCTTGAGAGTCCCTTGGACTGCAAGGAGATCCAACCAGTCCATTCTGAAGGAGACCAGCCCTGGGATTTCTTTGGAAGGAATGATGCTAAAGCTGAAACTTCAGTACTTTGGCCACCTCATGCAAAGAGCTGACTCATTGGAAAAGACTCTGATGCTGGGAGGGATTGGGGGCAGGAGGAGAAGGGGACGACAGAGGATGAGATGGCTGGATGGCATCACTGACTCAATGGACATGAGTCTGAGTGAACTCGGGGAGATGGGGATGGACAGGGAGGCCTGGCGTGCTGCGATTCATGGGGTCGCAAAGAGTCGGACACTACTGAGCGACTGAACTGAACTGAACTGAATAGCCCGTGGGAGCCAGAGAGGTGGCCAGAGTGGCCCTGGGCCAAGAGCCCGATCAAGTCTCCAGCACGACTGTCCTCTTAGCGCCCCCAATCCCTCGCCCAAACCAAGGCTGGGGGCAGGAGCTGCAAGGTAAGGGGAGGAGTGGGGTGGGGGGAGAGAGGCCCGGTAGCCCTGGCAACGAGACTGGGGTCGCTTACCTATTATAGGCACCTCAGCGATGAAGACCCTTCGGATAGAATTTGCCACCCTGAGGAATGAAAACCAAACGGCGTGTGGGCACCGCAGCCTCGACAGGCCGGGCTCGCAGCCCCACCGCGCCCAAAGCGGAAGCCCTGGCCCGGGAGCCAGTTCTGAAAAGACACGGCGTCCCGCAGGCTGGGACCTCGGCTCTCCAGAACCGCCAGCCTCTTCCCCCAGCAGTCTTACGCCAGGTCCGTGTTCTCGATGATGAACTTGACATTCTCGTCGGTGAGCTCCGTGATCCGCACTGTGGGCTGGTTGGCGTACGGCATCGCGCCCCACCGCTCGCTCGACCCCTGGCGTCAGCTCTGCCGGGCCCGCGCCAGCTCCTCCAGCGGAAGTCCGTCAGCGGGGCCTCACCACTGGCGCGGAGGGGCGCTCACAGCGCCGCCTGCTGCTCGGAGGCCCGAAGTTTTCCACCCACCCCTCCCACCTTCTTGAAGAGGCACCAGGTTCAACCATTCAGAGGGCGATTTGGCAAGGCATGCACACGCCCTTGATTCCACAGTAACACTTCTAAGAATCCATACTGCAGAAACATTTGCAGTTGTAAGCAAACATACATGTACAGGGACGTTCACTGCAGCTACGGCTGCTGCTAAGTCGTTTCAGCCGCGTCCGACTCTGTAGGACCCCATAGAAGGCAGCCCACCAGGCTCCGCCGTCCCTGGGATTCTCAGGCAAGAACACTGAAGTGGGTTGCCATTTCCTTCTCCAGTTCACTGCAGCAGCCTCTGGCAAAAGATAAATAAAACTTGCCCATTGACAGAGACCTGGTTAAATATACAAACACAGGAATACCGTAACGTTTTTTAAAAGAATGAAGTGTGTAAATTTATGGAAGAAGAAAAGTGCAGTTGGTCCTCCATATGCAAGGGTTTTTGAATCCAACCAACTGAAGATTAAATTCCATAAAGTTCCAAAAACAAAACAAATTTGCTGCACTATTTACCACAGCATTGCACATTGTATTAGGTACTATAAGAAACCTAAAGATAATTTAAATTCTACGGGAGGGCACATTAGGTTACGTGCACATAGTAGGCAGTGTCTTAAACAGCCTGCAAAGAGGTCTGATGGGTCTTTTTTGCTTTTGGTTGTGCCACATCCATGTCCCCTGAAATGAAGTAGAGTCCTAACCATTGGACCGCCAGGGAACTCCCAGGTGGCAGCAGATTATACAGAGAATCCTAAAATAGAATTTGGCAGGGGACAACATGTAGGGGGCAGAGAAAGAATCAGAGGGGATACAGGTGTTTGCCTTAGCAAGGAGTGACATCTGAGACAGCATTAAGGCGGCCCTTGCACTAAAGCCTGTATCATCTCAGTAAATTAAGAATTAAGGTTGTCTGTTGAGTGTGAGACGGATGCTATAAAGGATAAAAGAGGGAATGGAACAAAATATGAGATAGCTACTGCAGGCAACTTGACAGAATGTCGAGATAAAAGAATCAGGTGCAGAAAGGGCCCAGAGGAACGGGTGCGAGAGGAAATTCCCACTAGCTGTTACTCCCATCGTCATTCAGTCCACTCAGGTAGGAGACCGCAGAGCAGATGACAGATGGCTGTTGGATGCTGCGTGCACCAAAATGGTGAAGCCCCAACTCCTCATGTGAGGAAACTTGGAAAAGGGGTCTTTATGAGGTCCTGAGGATAGACCTCCCAGAAGGAGATTAGTACTCTTAAAAAACCCAGGAAGAGACAGCAGAGCACACTTGCATGCTCTCTGTTGTGTGAGAATGTGGCTGTGTGTCAGGAAGAAAGCGCTAAGAATCAAGTTAGCCAGCACCTTGATCTTGGACTTGCAGCTTCTAGAACTGAGACATTTCACCACAGCAGCCTGAACAGACTTACACAACAGAGTTAACCGGACTTATATAGGGGGCCCAGCCAGCACAGAGGCTGCGAGGATTTGTAAAGCTAAATACTGTGTCAAGGAATAGTGATGGGCAGGAGGAGCCAAAGAAGCTAACCGGGAGGGGGAAAGACCCCTGTCACCCCCATTTTACTGAAGGGAGGCCCGGGCCCACAGGTGCAGAGCTGTCACAGCTGCCCAGCAGCGTCACACAGCAGCAGGGCCCTAACTCAGTCTCCTGGCTGCCAGCTGCAAGCCTTCTCCAAAACCCTGCTCTCTGCTTCTGAGGTCTGGACAGCTGCCATGGTCTGTATGGAAATTCCCTACACAACAGGAAACTGCTTCAAAGATATTTTTATAATATTTTACAGACTCTAAGTTCACTAATAATCCTGCAGTGAGTGCTGTTTTAACATGACACAGGGCCTGGGACCACACCTCTGGCCAGGCTGAGCACCAGCAGGCACCTGTCTCAGGTGAGGCAGCCTGCCCAGTGGGTTTCCAGGTGCAACGACTCAGGACACTGGAGCATGAAAGGGCAGCATGGAATCCACAGGCCTGTGCTGTGCTGTGGGGGAGCTGCCACCTGGGGTGGCCTCAGACCCAAACTCTGACTTGGGAGCCCCAGAGGCAGGTTAAGACATGGTCAAAGTGCCTGAGAGACCACACAGGGATGTGCTGGGTTTCCATGATTTGAATGCTTGATTGAGGGCCACATTTTTCAGTCCCACAGCTATGGTGCCAAAAGGCATCAAGTGGCCTGGCCTGGCATTAGGAACTGAAGAAGTGGCCCAACCCTGGGCTCCACCTGTGTTGCCCAGTGCCCTGTGGTTTCCAGGTGGCTGTGGTAGTGTTGCAGAGTCCTTTGGTTCTTTCTCGTTGACACCCTCTTCCATGGATGGCACCTTGTACGTTTCAAAGCCCTTTAAATATATCCATGGGTTTTCTTCTGGGTACTCTAGCTTACAGCCCTTCTTGCTCACCGGCGCTGGTTTAGACCTGTCAGGTTCTTGAGCTGACAACAGGATGGAAACAGAGAGTGATGAGACCTAGCTTTGTTCCCAGGACTCCAATGGCGAAGACTGAGATTTCCGAGGCAGCCTGTGTGGCTATAATACAGAGATCTGATGTACCAGGGTCCCAGGCATAAGTTCTGTCTTCAAGCCAGTAACAAACAGAGGTGAGATATTTGGAATCTAGAGATTAGGACTGAACCACTGCCAGTCCTAAGATTAGCTTCCCCAGTTTAAGGCTACAAAACTACTTAGGGTGAGTGACATGCGTGAGGATCATGGGACTGGAGACAGCTGGGCAGGGACAAGCTGGACGGTACTCACCGTCACTGCTGCGCCCATGAGTCCTTGCACCAGGGCCTCTCGGTGGACTTGACCTAGAAGGAGTCAGAGTCAGGTTTTCTCAGGCCCCCACCACTGCTCAGACGTGAGACAGGGAGGTCTGATTTGTAGGCTTACTAACCCCTACAGGTTGAATCAAGAGGGCT
The DNA here is from genome assembly GCA_006408675.1 of Madoqua kirkii. Classification (NCBI taxonomy): domain Eukaryota; kingdom Metazoa; phylum Chordata; class Mammalia; order Artiodactyla; family Bovidae; genus Madoqua; species Madoqua kirkii. The sequence continues at coordinate 47,255 of SJYC01032059.1, read as the reverse complement.
CTATGTCCTGGAGGAAGAGTCTACAGATGACACAGTAACAAAGGGACCACATGTGGGTCTTAGGGAAGGGCTGGGGTGAGGAAGAACCAGTCAGGCTCCCTGTGAAGGCCCCAGGGACTGTCAGCTGAGGCCAAAGGGGAGCAAAAGAACAGACAGGTGACGAGTTTGGCCCAAGAGGACAGAGCGCTTCCAGATGCCGAGACCCAAGCTACCTGCTTGGCAGTGTGGCCCATGTTCATTGCATCGCTGATTCGGTTTTCCAGAAAGCGCCAGGTGTCCTCGAAGTCCGGGGAGGAGTCCTGCATCATCACCAGCTCAGTGGTGTTGTAGATGCCAGCCAACACTGCTCGGCGGGTGTACCAGTTAAACTGCAAAGAAACCCATCCAGGGGGATAGGTCACCACTGCTGCTGCAGGCTGGGGAAGTCTGAGTGATTCCTACCCAGCCCCTAGCACTCCTGGGCTCCCTCCTAATTTCCTCTTTCCCTCACGGATACATGTGGCCCTCCGGACAATGTGGCTATTCCCAAACTAGGCTGGGTGTCAAATGCAGGCTCCTGGGCCCAACCTCTTAGAGCTCAGAGTCAGCAGGTCTAAAGTTAAGTGCCAGGATCTGGATGTTTATTAAGCATCCCACGTGATTTTGCTACATCCACGCAGCTTTGAACCCACCAGTGAAAAGCCCAAGTCTCCGGACATCTAGCTATTTCCCTGGTGGCTCAGATAGTAAAGAACCTGCCTGCAGTATAGGAGACCCAGGTTCAATTCTCAGGTTGGGAAGATCCCCTGGAGAAGGGTATGGCTACCCACTTCGGTATTCTTGCCTGGAGAATTCTGTGGACACAGGGAGCCTGGAGGGCTTCAGTCCACGGGGTCACAAAGATCTCATGTAATTTTCAGGCTTCCCTGGTGGCTCAGATGGTAAAGAATCTGCCTGCAGTGCAGGAGACCCAGATTTGATCCCTGTTTAGGGAAGATTCCCTGCAGAAAGGAATGGCTATCCACTCCAGTATTCTTGCCTAGAGAACTCCATAGACAGAAGACCCTGGCGTGCTACAGTCCTTGGGGTCTAAGTTCCAGGGAGGCTCTGTGATCAGGCAGTTGTGACCACACCTTGTGTCATCCATCGGTGACGTGAGGGCTGAGGCAGCGTCAGGGACAGACTGGAATGCCTGGGAGGAGCTGAGAGTTCAGGTCCTCCAGCAACTTCTGGCTGTGGTTATCCTGGCCAATCGCTCTTCAGAGCACTAGCCTGGCTGCTTCCTGTTTTACCTCCCTGATTTCTGGGCTTTCTAATTTCATTTTCCAACCTTCTCTGTTGGTGGTATATTCCCGGATGAGGGAAGTTTATTAAAGCACTTTGTCAGGACTGTGGTGGAAGCCTCTTTCTGCCTCCCATCCTGGATCTCACCAAGTACCAGCGCATATTAATTTCTTTTATGAAGGTGTAGATATATACATGTGTATATACATTTTTAATTTTCTACCAGAAATATGATAGTATTAATACATCAGATTCTTTCTGGCTGCCTGTTTAGAGGCTTATTGATATCTGAGCAAAGCAGGCTAAGATGGGGTGTAGGGAGGGAGTTTCTTTTTAAAGCTATGTCTTAAAAAAAATGTCTTAGAGAATGTCTCTACAGCATCCTTTTTTTAAAAAAAAAAATCAGTCTCATAAAAGACATACACTGAGGAAGTCTGCCACAGAATCTAAATTTTAGGAGACTGAGGGGGAAATGATTATAAAACAGCAGCCCAATCAGCCCTCCGATGCCGTATGTCACACTCTGGGGGGAAGGAGCACTGATGTGTGGATATAGCACTGGTCCCTGAATGAAGATGACCTAGAGGCTACTGGGGGTTGTTGAGGGACCCTCCTCATACGTTAAACTCTCCTTCCTAAGATGAGAATGACTCTGGAGTCACCTGAAGGGATGTGTGATTAAAGAAATTTCACAAACTTCTGGAGGAAATGCTTAACCCAGCCATCCCCATCCTCTGCGGGCCTGAGGAGAGCACTCACGTCAGTGGACTGGTCCCCAGCGTAATGCCACATGTCATCCACCATGCTGGTCAGCAGGTTCAGGCTGGGTGGGATGTTGTGAGGGAGCATGAGGATGCTGAGGGCCTGGGGAGAGATGACACAGGAAGGGGTACTTGCACACCGGTAATGACAGTACCTCACTGTTCGGCAGAGGTAGTAAGGGGCCCACTCAGCCTTCCTTCTGAGACGCACCATCTCCACCCACAGCTGTGAGCTCCTGGCATCTAAGGCTCCCTCCCAACTACAGCTTATGGGAGCTGGGGCAGAGTACCCTCTGCTGCCCAATCAGATCCTCAATCCCTGGCATGTGAACTTGGGAATGCAGACAGCCAGGTCTAGCCTGGTATCTTTGTGTAAGGATGGAGGAGGGCACCCCCATTCTGTAACATGGAGAAAGAGGCAGGGATAGGAGGGGAGTCTGGGGGGGATTCTAAGCCCCGATTCTAGGCCATCCTGGAGCCCAGCAGCATTCCTGCCCTTGATGCCCTGCTGTAGCTCATGATAAACTCCTTCCAGCCTTTTTTTCCCCTAACTCAAACTGATTTCTGTTACCTGAGACCTCAAAATCCTTTCATATAAGCAGTGGCACAACCCAGAGATGCCTCCATTAGCAGATATCAACACCGGAGAGTCCAAGGGTTGTCACTTTACCAACTCTGAAACCTACTGGCCCTGGCCTTGAGAGACGTCCCTGATTGGCTGGAAAGTTATCTTGAAATAGCCCAGGAGGAAACATGCTTAATAAGAAGGCAACCAGGGCCTACTTCATGTACTTGTGCAGCTTTAAATGCAAGGCGGAATGAGTCAGTCCACGAAATCGAGCATGCGAGCACGGGCAGGGGGTGGGCTTTGACTCTGGGCTGAACTCCCTCACACCCAGCCCACAGCTGAAATTAAGTGCCCATCATCTCCCAGCTGGGCAGTGGATACCAGTTGATCTGTGGGTTCTCTCAGTTCTGATATATATTGACTTTCTTAACCAAGAATGGCCCACACTGTGACACACTTTGAAAAGAGGAGGAGGAAAAATGGAGCTTTAGAAAAGTTGGGGAAAGCCCTTGGAATGAACACTCCAATTCTCTAAGTGTCACACTGACCAACTGAAAAGAAGTCCCACTCCCCTGAGATCTAGAATGCGAAAGGCCTGTTAATGATGATGGTCAGTAAAATCTTCTGACTTTTCTAATCTCCTTCATGGAGCCCTCCTCACCAAAAACGCAGTGACACACTCGAGCCACTAGCAGCCCACCAGGACGTGATCTAGGACCACGCCACTCACATCTCCAGGAACTGAGCAAAGGCGGCCCAGAAGGCCCTCTCTTTGGCTCTCGTCAATCTGACACTTAGTGTACTAGTACACTGCGCATCCCTGGGTCTGCGGAGACTAGCAAGCTAACTTCTGAACATCGTGCCAGACCTTCCGCGTGAAGGTGCTAAATAAACATGAACACACTGTCATCCTGGGGCCTGGATGTGGGTGGACCATGTACCCGGGGCCAATGCTGAATGTACGGGATCAACATTCTCAGTCTGGTTTCCACAGCATCCCTCAGGAACTTGTCTGTCTTCTTCTTCCTGGAAGAAAAGAAAACAGAGTGTCTCTGGGGCGAAGGCATGGGCTCAGTGCTACCCCGTCGACTTGGTTCTAGCAAGGAGGGTTCCACCACCTAGAACGAGACAGGCAGCTCCATTTCCGTCCCATCAGAGCAGCTGGGGTGCTCAGTGCTACTGTGCAGGCTCTGCTTGGACTGGTCTCCTGGGGACAGCTGGTGGGGCCTGAGTCCTCCCGTCCTTAGCTGCTACCCCGAGCAATGACACTGTGGGACTTACTCTGCCTGGCCCAGCTGTACCAGCTTCTGCTCCTCCTCCAGGACACGGGTGAGCCGAGCATTGCACTGGGTCACGAAATGCAGGATCAGCTCACTGCGTCATTCCCAAACATGCTGGCAGCTGCACTGGAGAGACCCAGGGACTACAGAGGGGGAGAGAGGGAAAACAGAGAAGTGGCAGGCAAGTGCAGTGGCTGCTGGCTGCCTGCCCATCACTAGCACCTCTTCTCCTGGCACCAGCAGCTTGGCTTTCAGTGGGACACCCCCACTCCTCATTCTCGGTCCATGTGATCTGGGAGAAGCTGAGCACTCGTCCCTCCACACCCCATCAGGCCCCTGGGTGTGAGGCAAAGCAGGGGATCCAGGCCTGCACGTGCGGAGGCCTGCATGTGTGGAGTTCACAGCACCTAGTTCTGGGACATGCATGTGACCAAATCTAGTCCTACAAGGCCGCCTCTGGAATTCCGCTAGTACTGACAGGGAAGAGGGACTCTCTCTCCTCTGGGGTTGCTGACTCTCTCAACTCATGGGAAGCCCCTGCTGAGAATGAAGCTCACGGAGGGGAAGCAAAGCAGATATACCATGGAGACAGCTCCCAGCAGCACAAAATAAGAACGCTGAGCCAGAGCCACTTTCAGACTTTTCTGTTATTTAGTGAGCTGAAACACTCTACGTCTTGCTTGAGCCAGTTCAGAGTTGAGTTCTAACACTTGTAACCTAGAATTGTAACTGTTGTGAAAAGGGCCTTAGAAAAGGCGCTGTCTTTCTAGCTCACTTAACCTAAATCTCTTGGAAAGTAGGTCTCTCAGTTATTAAAAAAAAACAACAACAACAAACCCACAAACTTTTATTAGTGAATTGTTAAGGAGTTATTTAACAAAGCCAAAGAGACCTTTTACTATTCCTGATAAACAAGTCACTGAGAAGCTACCGTCGGAAGAACCCTGATGACAGCAGAGATGGGGGACAGAAAGAAACAAAAAGACCTAAAAAATCCTCACCGTGGGGAGTCGGGAAGTAATTCTCTTCTGGGGGAAGTACCCAGCCTTTTTAGGCTTCCTTGGTGGCACAATGGTAAAGAATCTGCCTGCCAGTGCAGAACAGGATGGGAGCTATTCTTGTAGCTGCTACCTTGAGGATACCTTAATGTTCTCTTTATCCTTTCGGCTACCTGGTTACCAATGTCACATCTAGTTAACAATGCTTCGTGTTAAATTATCTCTATTCGAGTGATTTCTTCTGACTGACACACTCCCTGAAAGACCAACTCTGCTTCTCAGAATTTGTCCTGAAGAAACCAACCAGAAATGTACTTAATTATGTCATACACATAGGTTGATAATACTAAAAAAAAAATTAGGAAACAACCCAAATGTTTATCAACTGAATTCAAGTAAATACAACAGGTATTATGCAGCCATATGAACAGAGATATGCAGAGTGAGTTGGGGGGGAAGCCAGGTAACCCTAGGATAATCAGTTGGATCAGATTTTCCCAAACAGTCTGGTTACATTTCTGTTACTCTACAGGTGCTACATCTTTCTCTAATGATTCTCTCAAACCTCCCCTGCCACCTCCAAATCTTTGTCTCTTACCACTTTTTCCTAACTTCAGGTTCATGAGACAACCATGCCTACCTCAGAGAAAACAGAAGCCATTCCCTGGGAACCCAAAAGATTTTTCTAGAAATGAAATCTGTAGCTGTCTTCTCCAGCTCTGCCTCTAATACATCGAAGGCCAGTCTTTCCACCTGTTTTCTGGACTTCGTAAGTCTTGCCTTCAAGGAACCTCACATTTTTGATTTTGCCATTTCTCCTGTATCTTCACCATCACCTGTGTTTCTGCATCCTCCGGCTCCAACTTCCATCCCACTTCCCCCGCTCGTACACCAGCCCGTACCCCAGCTCCCCTCTACCCCTCCCAGCCACATGCCTCTCCATTTCCTTACCCTCCGCTCACTCCTCAACCCACCCCGTTACAGCTGGCCCGTACTCCCCTCCGACGCTGCTACTGCAGTCACTGCATGCTAGTGGCTGCTGCACACGCACTGCTACTGCACGTCTAGTAGCTCCGTCCAATGTTGCTGCTTGGCCTCCAGAGCCAGGCTCCTCCACCTCAGTCTCCTCTGCCACTCCACCCTCTACTCAAGGCTATGGTTTTTCCGGTGGTCACGTATGGATGTGAGAGTTGGACTGTGAACAAAGCTGAGCACCGAAGAATTGATGCTTTTGAACTGTGTAGTTGGAGAAGACTCTTGAGAGTCCCTTGGACTGCAAGGAGATCCAACCAGTTCACTCTGAAGGAGATCAGCCCTGGATTTCTTTGGAAGGAACGATGCTAAAGCTGAAACTCCAGTACTTTGGCCACCTCATGTGAAGAGTTGACTCATTGGAAAAGACTCTGATGCTGGGAGGGATTGGGGGCAGGAGGAGAATGGGACGAGAGGATGAGATGGCTGGATGGCATCACGGACTCGATGGACCTGAGTCTGAGTGAATTCCGGGAGTTGGTGATGGACAGGGAGGCCTGGCGTGCTGCAATTCATGGGGTCACAAAGAGTTGGACACAACTGAGCGACTGAACTGAATTGAACTGCTTCACCCACCCTTCAATGTCAGCAGTCCCCAAGAACCGAGACTCCTCTCTCTTTTCACATGACACTCCTGGCACACTCACACTTGTGCCCCCTGAGGCAATCTTGCTCACATCCCTGGTTTACTGATCACATCCATATACTCTAGTCCAGGCAGCTCCTCCAGTTTCAGGCCTGTATGCTCGAGGTTTCCTACTGGCTGACCCAAAAATCCCTCAGACACAACAAAGCTCAGGACTGTACCCACGATCCTTCCCCAGACTTGGGCCTCTTCAGGGGCCCTAATCTTAGAAAATGGCATGGCCACGTACCCACACATGCAAACCGACAGGCAACTCTGTCACTCCTTCCTATATTATTCTACCACCCGTCTCCATGTTTACTGCACTGCTCTAGGTCAGAAAGCCCTCCTCTCTCCTGCATGACTGGCAGCAGGCCCCAGTAACTCGCTCTGCCTCTAATCTTTCTTTCATCCAGCAGCCAAAATGATGAGTTTTGAAATGTCAAATTTAATCCCATATCTTCTGTATCTCCAGGTGGGGCTAGTGGAAAATAATCCACCTGCCAGTGCAGGAGATGCAGGTTTGATCTCTGTGTTGAGAAGAGCCCCTGGAGCAGGAAATGGCAACCCACTCCAGAATTCTTGCCTAGAAAATTCCAGGGACAGAAAAGCCTGGTGGCCACAGTCCATGGGGTTGCAAAGAGTCAGACACGACTGAGCACATATCTCCAGTTGTTCTTAGGACAAAAGACATTGCAACTCTTCAACATGACCTTTGGATCTTGTCTGATTTGGCCTCAACTGACCCTTCCCCAGCCTCACTCAGCTTAGATCTCTTCCATCAGACTACCTATGCCTTTAGAACCTAACTCCCAAGATCCAAATGCATGGTATATTCTTTTTATACTAAAAAATAATCTAAAAATAAAGCCATTTCTACTCTACAGAGGAAGAACAAGCAAAACCAGGACATCTGATAGCAGTGAGGGGTTCTGGGACTCTAAGCTGGGCTGGAAGAAAGTGTGAGGCCCTCTGCTCTGGCCAGTGTGACTCCCTCTCTTTTCACATGACACTCCTGGCACACTCACACTTGTGCCCCCTGAGGCAATCTTGCTCACATCCCTGGTTTACTGATCACATCCATATACTCTAGTCCAGGCAGCTCCTCCAGTTTCAGGCCTGTATGCTCGAGGTTTCCTACTGGCTGACCCAAAAATCCCTCAGACACAACAAAGCTCAGGACTGTACCCACGATCCTTCCCCAGACTTGGGCCTCTTCAGGGGCCCTAATCTTAGAAAATGGCATGGCCACGTACCCACACATGCAAACCGACAGGCAACTCTGTCACTCCTTCCTATATTATTCTACCACCCGTCTCCATGTTTACTGCACTGCTCTAGGTCAGAAAGCCCTCCTCTCTCCTGCATGACTGGCAGCAGGCCCCAGTAACTCGCTCTGCCTCTAATCTTTCTTTCATCCAGCAGCCAAAATGATGAGTTTTGAAATGTCAAATTTAATCCCATATCTTCTGTATCTCCAGGTGGGGCTAGTGGAAAATAATCCACCTGCCAGTGCAGGAGATGCAGGTTTGATCTCTGTGTTGAGAAGAGCCCCTGGAGCAGGAAATGCAACCCACTCCAGAATTCTTGCCTAGAAAATTCCAGGGACAGAAAAGCCTGGTGGCCACAGTCCATGGGGTTGCAAAGAGTCAGACACGACTGAGCACATATCTCCAGTTGTTCTTAGGACAAAAGACATTGCAACTCTTCAACATGACCTTTGGATCTTGTCTGATTTGGCCTCAACTGACCCTTCCCCAGCCTCACTCAGCTTAGATCTCTTCCATCAGACTACCTATGCCTTTAGAACCTAACTCCCAAGATCCAAATGCATGGTATATTCTTTTTATACTAAAAAATAATCTAAAAATAAAGCCATTTCTACTCTACAGAGGAAGAACAAGCAAAACCAGGACATCTGATAGCAGTGAGGGGTTCTGGGACTCTAAGCTGGGCTGGAAGAAAGTGTGAGGCCCTCTGCTCTGGCCAGTGTGACTCCCTCCTGGCTGATCCTGGTCAGGCTGCCCTGCCCACATCCATACACACCTGGGCTCCTTCTGCAATGGCCTCTGCCGTCCACCCGTGGGCGGGCACGAACTCCAGGGCTGCGGTCAGGATGCGGTGCTGTAGTTGCTCCTCACTCTCGTAGTCCTCCTCCTCCTCCCCGCCCTGGTCGGTATACCTGAGATAGACAGGGGGACAGAGTCCTCACTCCTCCTCTCACCGCCTCCTGCCAAGCGATGTAAAATGTGCCTGGCCAGAAACCACAGGCGCTGTGCCTCCTCTCTCAGCGCGTGTCGGGAGGACATTAACTTACGCGTCAGCATCAGTGTGTGAATGCCAACAGAGCAAAAATCACAGCATCCTTCACCTCCCAAGGAGTCACCGAGAGGAAGGAACCAGTGAGCACAGAGGTCACGCGATAGGAAGGGACACACTCTCGCAGCACCCTGGATATCCCAGTCTATAGCCTCATGGCACCGTTTCTTTATCTAGATTTGCACCAAACTGTAATCCATGACGACAGGGGCAATGGTAACATTATTCACAGGGCCTGGCACAAAGAAGACCCTCTGAACTGAAGAGGACATCACTGAGAAACCAGAAAACCAACTGGGAACACTCTCATTTCAGAGCTAGAGGAGCTTCTCAGGGGCAGGATTAAGTAAACAGAATATATCTAATGGAGACGGAAATTATCTCCTTTCTGCCAGGCAATTTGGCCCCACAGATGTGAACAAAATTCATAAGGTGCATAACTTTGACTCAGTGTTCCCACTGCTGATACACACACTTGATCACACCATTTTTCGTGATGTGAACGAAATCTAAATATCCACCAATAAAAGGTCAAATAAATTTTGGTACTGCCATTTGGTGGAATATTAGACAAATATTAAAATCATACAATCTGTGAAAAGACATTAAAGATGTCCTGCTGAGTGAAAAAACAGGCTCTGGAACAACAGGTATAATATACAGTGTAATTAATCACTTATAATATACACAAGGCTATATATGAAACTTGCTTATAGAAACATCTAAAAGGATAATCACAAAAACATTAGCAGAGCTATTCCTTGGTTTGTGATTTGTGGTAATTTTTTTGTTTTATTTTTGTGAACGTCTTTGTATTGTTCAGAACATTTTAGAATGAATGGGCATCATTTTCATAAAATAAACAAACAAGTTCTTTCCAAAGATAGTTTTGAAAATGATGAAAGGTGTGAAGAGGGTGGAGAGGAGAAAGGAAGGAGAAGCACAGATTCACCCAGGCACTTAAAGTGGACAAAATGGGTGGACAAGTGCTCTGATGCCTACCTGGGGGGTGAACGCAGAGCCTCTGGATTGGGTTCCTCTGCGCCCTGCGCCTCAGACTGTTGCTGAGAAGAAGAGGGCGGGGGTTGATTCTTCTGCTGATCCGAAGATCTTAGCTGCATAGCTGAAGCATGGAAGGCACGTGGTGCCAGGACTGGTCGGCAGCGGGACGCTAAAACAGAAACTGAGCTGATCAGTCAAGGACACTCTTGACTCAAAAGCAGACCCTTTGAGACCCAGAGTGGTAGGAGGGATGGAAGAAAAGCAGAGGAAAGCCAGAACCAAGTGCTGGATCTAGACAAAAATCTTAGGTAAACTGGGAACCTTCTGACATGATGTGGTGGCAAAAGCATAAACCAGAACACCTGTCTTCTAGGCATGTTTCCATCATTTGTTAGGTTAATAGACAGAGCATGACTTTAAAACATGCAAATTAAGAGAAATAATCTCTATTTACTCAACGAGAATGCTGTGAGGCTCAAACAAAAAATGAAAGTGACTTTCAAATGTTACGTATTTATATATCATAGCAAGAGCACTGGACTAGAAATTAGGCCTGAGTACCGATTCCCTAGTGTTTATGGGGTGTCTGTTTTCTCATCTGCAATACTGCAACAGCACCATTTACTTTACTTTTAAAAGGTACAGTACTGTGTTCACTAAGGAAAGGCTAATACTACTTTTTTCTTTCCCAGCATACAAAAACGTTCAAACACACAGACAAGTGCAAAGAACTGCGGCATCAATGCCTGTATATCCACTATGTAAGTTCTACACAGCTATCCATCACACTCTTCCTACATTAATTTATTTCTTGATGCATTTGTCGCAGACTTCAGTATTCTTTATTTCTAAACATTTCAGCACACACATCCTTAACTAGAGTTTAAATTTTTTACTTTTCTTTTATTGAGGTGACATTTATATTCACCTGTTTCAAATTTTTCACTCTAGTCTTGCCTGTCCAATTTCATCTGTACAGAATCATACTGTAGATTCTGTGTATGTATAAGACTTTTTTTTGCCCAGAATATCTTTTAGATTGATTCGTATTTTTGTGTAGGTCAGTAGGTTTACTCTTTTACTGCTCAGTAGAATCCCATTAAAAAACACTATTCTGTTGGGCTGTTTCCTTGTTGCCTATTATAAATAAAGGTGCTACGAACGTACTTATTCAAATCTTGTTGCGGACATATGCCTTCATTTCTGTTGGGTAAATATCTAGGAGATTTTCTGGGTCACAGGTATTATTTGTACTTCTACTGAATATAGTTTGGAGTTATGTATAAAACAGCACTCACTAAAGAAAAAAAAAAATCTATGGACCAACTCAGAAAACAATGATTTTTAAAATAAACACAGCATGGGATGGGTGAAAATATCAATTACTTTAGTATATGCCCAGAAAAAAATGGAGCAAATATTCATAAAACTTTGAAAAGGGTCTGGGAGATCCCAAAGCAATATTGCAGAACCACTGCAGTCCAGGAGATTTCAGGTGGACTACAGGAGAATACTCGAGAAGGCAATGGCAACCCACTCCAGTACTCTTGCCTGGAAAATCCCATGGAGGAGGAGCCTGGTGGGCTGCAGTCCATGGGTCGCTAGGAGTTGGACACAACTGAGCGACTTCATTTTCACTTTTCACTTTCATGCACTGGAGAAGGAAATGGCAACCCACTCCATTGTTCTTGCCTGGAGAATCCTAGGGATGGGAGAGCCTGGTGAGCTGCCATTTGTGGGGTAGCACAGAGTCGGACACGACTCAAGTGAGTTAGCAACAGGAGAATACAAAAGAACATTATTTCATCAGTTATATACTTATATATGTTAATACATAATTTACTTACGGGAGGTGACATTTGTTTTCCATTTATGGTAGCGATATAAAGGTCAATATTTTTATAAAATCATGTATATAAACAAAACTACTGACTATATGGCGGCAAAGGTGATACGTAGACATTGAAGAATTACTGAAGTGGTGGGGAAATGACTGACTTAGGAAGAAGTATTAATAGACGAGGGGCTCTCCGTGGCTGTTTCCTGTGATCAGGGCCCAGGGATTTGACAACAGTCAAGAAACTTGGGCGAGTGTGCCAGTCTGCAACCGACGAGCTGTGTGATCTTGGGCACCCACAGCCCTCTCTCAGGCTCCGTCAACTCCGTGAAATGGGAATGACAGGCCCTTCCTTGATGCTCTTGCTCCTCACAGGTCGAGAACGTGGTCAGAAGCCAGCCAGGCGACCACTTCAAGCCCGGGGCGCCCGCGCGAGCCGTTATGCCCTTCACCTCACCTTGCTCTCGAGCTGCCCCGAGGCTTCTTCAGCCCCTCACCCAGACCAGGTCGGTTCCCCCCACCCAATCCCTTCCCTCCCCTCTCCCGGGCTCGGCCGCCCCCTCACCGGGCAGGCACCGCAGCTGAAGGAGCCTCCAGCCCGCCCGGCGGAGAGCGCCAGAAAACGCCGCCGTCGCCGCCATCTTGGAAGCGGGCACGCCGCCTACGGCAATGCGATGGCCGCGCGGAGTGGCCACTTCCGCCCGCCCCGGCGCAGCGGGAGTTTCCGCCTCTCGCGAGAGGCGCGAGGTGTGGAGCCGGCGGATGCGGAGAAGCCGGGGGCGAGCTCAGAGCGGCAGGTGAGCGCACTTCTGGTGGTCCGTGAGCTCGATCATCCCAACAGTCCCCTCTCGACCCATTCTCTCCTCTACATCGGCTCTTTTCCCATTTCCGGCCCCGTCCTTCGGCGGAAACGTGGCCGTGGCCACCTCCCCGAGGACCACAGCTGGGTTTCGCCCGGAGCAAGCCGATGTGAGGGGCCGGGCTGGCCCTGTCTCCCCCGGGGCCCCTGAAGGGGTGGCTTCGGCCCTTTCCGGACTGCCTTATCTCCCGCGCAGCCGGACCCAGCCTGAGGCCCGGGGGACAGCGCTGAGCGCTGAGTCTGAGACCCACTTCTGCTAGTAGCAAGCTGTTATGACCTTGAGTCTCCGTCCCTCTTTACAAACATCGGGGAAGCTGAAGTTTCCGCCTTGGGGGTTCCCTGGAGCCCCAGGTTGTAAATTTGAACCTGTGTCTTCCCCGAACCTCCAAGGTGTTGAGTTGGTATAACTGAGTATTCCTAAACTTGCCAGGTTGGAAAAGCCATCAGGATGCTTGTTAGCAAATTGGATCCGGAGATCTTTCTCCTGGAGAATCGATTCAATAGCTTTGAATGTACCCCTGGAATCTTATTTTAACGTGCCTCCAGGTGATTTCAATGATCTGCAAGTTTGGGAAAGGCTGGTGGCCTTTATTCTCACATTGAGTGCCGAGCTCTGCATGACTCAGGGAGGTCATGGACTAGTCACTGAACAGAAATGTAAATACGGAGTGCCTCACTGGGAAATTAATCAACAAGAAATTAATCAACTTCTTTCGTAATCGTCGAAAGAAGTAAATGATTTGGGGGGCTAGAGATAACGGAGGGCAGGAGCTAAGCGTGCCATTCTGTAAATTTTGTGCAGTTAGACCCTTTTCTCTTTTGCATCTTTGCAACTTTAATCTTTTCAGTTAGCTTATCAACTCTAGTCTTTCCAATTACCTCTTCTCCCCTGTGTGAGTGTGGGGGAAGCCTCCCTTTAAGCCAGAACTACTACCCAGGTGTTAAAACTTCAGATCCATATTTCTAGATTTTGGTAAAGCCCTACTGATCTCTCCATGGGTTTTGTTTCCTGAGTTCTGTCCACTCATCTTCGAGCGAATCTTTCTTGTGGAAAATCTAGCATTTGCTTGGAGACAGAGTTGTCCATTTCTTTTCCTTTGAGTTTACTACTTCCTTAGAGATGATTACCTTTTTTTCTGTTTCAGTTTATTTGAATTTAAAATTTCCTGATAACTGTCAGTATTCTCAGAATTTTTTTAATACATATGACTTGAAAGGATTTGATCCTTGATTTGAACTGAAATCCAAACTTCAATCTTTTTTTAAAAAATTCTTCCCCTCCCCCATCCTTAAAGGAAGCCAAATGCCTCAAGATCTGATGTTTACAGGTGTCTTAAAAATAAGTGAATCTCCAGAAGTTGTTCTCAGATAAATCCATTGACGTGACAGTGACTTCTTCTCTACCATTTTAATGAAACTGGGGCTCTGAGTCACACTTCCAAGTATGTTGACTTAGGTGCCGGACATTTTTTCCTTATGTCATTTTAGAAAAAACATTGACAACAACATAAAACTCTGATGATGAATAACATCATACTTTCGCTTTTAGATATTTAAAAGAACACTGTCCCATTTTATTCGGAAACTGCTGACCACAAATGGTGGCTGTGTCTTGTTTTTTTGAGGGTTTATGTTTAATAAATGTATTTTATGAGCTCCCTGTTGCCATAGAAGATTAGTTTCGGGGGATATGGAACACAGAGCACTTTCCAGTCTTCTAATTTACGGACACAATCCCACTGGAGTACTATATAAGATGTCATAAAGTACGGCTCTCATATTGTGTAATTTTAACAATGAAAAAGCAGCTTCACATCTCTCCTTGGGGAGTCCTCCTGCTGCCAAGGCTGAGGAGGAACAAGATTTTATAGGACTGTTTGAAGCAAAGGCAAATAAACTGACCTCGGATAAGTGGAGGCTCAGAGTTCTCCGAGAACATTATTTTATTGAGCTTTATGTGCCAGGCCCTGCTGAGTGCTTTGCATATTTTTATCTTCTTATTTACCTCTTGCCACTGCCCTGCAAAACTTAAGATCATTATTCCTACTTTATTAATGAGAAAAGAGAGAGGCTAATCACAGATCCATGGTTATGTAGCCAATGAAAAGAAGATCTAGTGCTAGACAGAACCACAGTTCATTTCTGTTGGAAACCTGTGCTCTGTAAAACTCTGCCTCCATTAAGTTTGCTGAAAAGGTCTAGAGATCTGGCCTTCTTGTTTCTCTTGCTAATGAGTAGCCTTTGGCCCCTCGGTTCTTGCATGAGGGTTTTTCTGTGAGTACAGTGCAAGGTTGGTATAGTGGGAAGGGATCTTTTTCCGTGGCCCCAAGGGAGAACTTGTTTCAGCTTCATTCTAGAAACAGGTTGTTTATTTCTTATAACTTCATGCCCAGCAGTCCATATTCCTGTCTTTCACAGTCGGTTCTTAAATGTGAGATCCCAAGTTGCTCACTTGAAAGACTTGTAGGGTTCTTCCTCAACATCATGTTACAGTTGAGAGCTTAAAGTTTCAGTTCTTGATTGTGTGCTTTTTAGGGATTAAAAAACCCACAATTTAGTGAATAAGGAATCCTGTTTGTCTGATAATACTTGGCATCCTTTCACTGCCCCTTGAAGGCAGGTTAGGATAATAAAGGTATTCCACAAGGAAGGAATCACATAAAAGGCATGATGGAGTGAAAAATGCCAGGATTTTCCATTGAACAAGGGGAGGTAGAAGATACAGGTAGAGCACCTAGAGATTACAGAGCACCTGGATCCAGGAGACTGAGATTTGACTTTGCTCTAGAAAATAGAAGCCTTAGTAAAGGAAGAGTGTGTGTGCCTGGCTTAAGCTCAGTCCTGGAATGTTTGTGGTGACATAATTGTTACTAGGTTAGCCACCTCTCAGAAGATGGAAGTGTTCCACTTAAGGCTGATCCACGCATGACCTCTCTCCTACAGCTTCTGTCTTCATGTCATTTGGTAGAGCTATCTGCAGGCAGGGACTCAGCGTCATTAATGTTTAAGAAAGAAAAAGGGAACTAAGTAGACTGCTATCTTGCTGGCCTGAGTGCATCATGAGGACACTGTATACTCGTCTGAGTATCAAGTGAGAGAAAGTTGACTCCGGTGGGAGGAAATTTCCATAGGTTGAAAGCAGGGGTTTTACAGTCATAACAAATCCCAGCTCTTTCTTTATCCACACAATACTTACCAGTTATGTGACCTGGGCAAAGTCAACAGCTTGTGTCCTGACAAAATGGGAGTATTACCTAGTTTAAGGTTATGCTTGGGTTCAGTTGAGATAATGTATATTAAATGCTTTGAAGAGTTTGGCTAATATTAATTGTTAAGGAAAGACATGGTAGATACCATTGATCGCTGCAGAGTCAGTGGAATTGAATTTTCATATCTTTATGAATAGGGAAATATCATTATTCAATTTGCTAAATTTACATATGTTGTCTCTTTTTTAAAACATCCCAGCTTGTGGTTAGGATATGGCAGCCAACTTATTTGCTTCCCTTGCTGAGTCATACTTCTGCTTAATTAATGTCCTGTGTGTTTTATATTCTGTTCAAGCTGAGTTTTCATATCAAAGAGAAAATAATCATTGTGCCTTCAACCTCCTTACTTGACACTCCAGTCAGAATTCTCACCGAGGAGGCCACCTGCCATGTTTGGGAATGTTCGGGTTATGAAACCTTGGATAATGGGTTTAATCACACTCTCCTGTCTACAGTGAGATTTTCTAATGGGAGGTCAAAACTAGATATAATTCTAATCATTCCATGTTTGTCTCTGCTCAGTCTTGACTCTTTTTTGGCCCATCGCTTTTAGGTCCACAGCACTGCGGGAATGGCAGATTTTGGGATCTCGGCTGGCCAGTTTGTGGCAGTGATCTGGGATAAGTCATCCCCGGCGGAGGCTCTGAAAGATCTGGTGGATAAGCTTCAAGCCTTAACTGGC
Organism: Madoqua kirkii; assembly: GCA_006408675.1. Lineage (NCBI taxonomy): Eukaryota > Metazoa > Chordata > Mammalia > Artiodactyla > Bovidae > Madoqua > Madoqua kirkii. The sequence continues at coordinate 30,760 of SJYC01032059.1, read as the reverse complement.
GATGAGGGCCGAGTGTCTGTGGAAAATATCAACCAGCTGTTGCAGTGTAAGTACCTGTGCAGGTTGTCTTTCAGGGCAGACAGTTATGATGGGGGTGCTGCTTTTCCGTAGTTCCTTGATGGCTGGGATTTGTTTCAGGTGGCTAGTAGTTGTTTCAGTTGAGATACAGTTGATGATCTGTGTAAGTAGGTTCTTATTTCTTATGACTTCATGCTTAGCCGTTTAGTCCTGTCCAACTCTTTGTGACCCTTTGGACTGTAGCCTGCCAGGCTCCTCTGTCCATGGAATTCCCCAGGCAAGAATACTGGAGTGGGTTGCCCTTTCCTTGATCTTTGCCATTTCCAAGATCTCCAGGGAATCTTCCCGACCCAGGGATTGAACCCACGTCTCCTGCATTGTAGGCAGGTTCTTTACTCATTGAACCTGTTCCACATCTTTTTCTTAAAGCTTGTTTTTCATCCACCTTCTTTTTTTACTTTTTCCCCTGAGCATGTAAAAGAAGAAGTTAGAATGACTGAGGGAGAGCAAGCGTCCTTGCCCCACTTGCTAGTAACGGTGGTAGAATAGCATTTGCAGAACAGGTAGGTGTTTATTTTATGGGGCCACGCATGTAGCTTTTGTGGGCGCTTGGTCGATGGCTTCTGGGGCCCAAGTGACCACTAATTATAGAGTCTTCCTTCTTTTCAGCTGCCCACAAAGAATCTAGCTTTGACATTGTTTTGTCGGGTGTAATTCCTGGAAGCACCACTCTGCACAATGCTGAGATTTTGGCTGAGATGGCCCGGATTCTTCGGCCTGGTGGATGTCTTTTTCTGAAGGAACCAGTAGAGACAGCTGTAGGTAAGGAGATCTTCACTTAAAAGACCAGATCTTCACTTGAAAGACCCACTTAAACCCTAAGATGTAACAGGGTTGAATCTTAGGTATGTTCTCTGCATCTCTCTGAGTAGCAGGTATCATCTGAAGATCGATATTCCTATACTAAACCTTATCCGTAGGGATAAGTTATTGTAAAACTCTGAACCACACATCTGAATAAATTGTGATCTTTGACCCATCAGTTGTAAAATAGAAAGAAACTGCTCATCTGAAAATGGCTGGATCCTTCAACAGGTGAATGCTTTAATTGGTATATCCACATAATGGAAAACTACGCAGCAGTGAAAAAGGAACAAATGCTTGCCACATGCAACAGTTTGGATGAGTCTCAAGGAACTCATGCTGCATTAATAGAAATCCAGTCTCCAAAGCTTACATGCTGTATGATTCCATTTATAGAACATTCTTGAAATAACAAAGTTATAGGGACAAGAGAGCAGGGTGGCCATTGTCAGCGGTTAAGATCAGGAGGGAAGGGTGTTGATGAGGCTATAAAGGGGGTAGTATGAGGGTTCCTTGTGGTGAAGACTATACACACACACACAAGTGTATGTAAAAGTGGTGAAATCAGGATAAGCTCTGTGGACTGTATTTTTACACAAGTGACAGTTTTATCTGGGATAAGTCATCCCCGGCGGAGGCTCTGAAAGATCTGGTGGATAAGCTTCAAGCCTTAACTGGCGATGAGGGCCGAGTGTCTGTGGAAAATATCAACCAGCTGTTGCAGTGTAAGTACCTGTGCAGGTTGTCTTTCAGGGCAGACAGTTATGATGGGGGTGCTGCTTTTCCGTAGTTCCTTGATGGCTGGGATTTGTTTCAGGTGGCTAGTAGTTGTTTCAGTTGAGATACAGTTGATGATCTGTGTAAGTAGGTTCTTATTTCTTATGACTTCATGCTTAGCCGTTTAGTCCTGTCCAACTCTTTGTGACCCTTTGGACTGTAGCCTGCCAGGCTCCTCTGTCCATGGAATTCCCCAGGCAAGAATACTGGAGTGGGTTGCCCTTTCCTTGATCTTTGCCATTTCCAAGATCTCCAGGGAATCTTCCCGACCCAGGGATTGAACCCACGTCTCCTGCATTGTAGGCAGGTTCTTTACTCATTGAACCTGTTCCACATCTTTTTCTTAAAGCTTGTTTTTCATCCACCTTCTTTTTTTACTTTTTCCCTGAGCATGTAAAAGAAGAAGTTAGAATGACTGAGGGAGAGCAAGCGTCCTTGCCCCACTTGCTAGTAACGGTGGTAGAATAGCATTTGCAGAACAGGTAGGTGTTTATTTTATGGGGCCACGCATGTAGCTTTTGTGGGCGCTTGGTCGATGGCTTCTGGGGCCCAAGTGACCACTAATTATAGAGTCTTCCTTCTTTTCAGCTGCCCACAAAGAATCTAGCTTTGACATTGTTTTGTCGGGTGTAATTCCTGGAAGCACCACTCTGCACAATGCTGAGATTTTGGCTGAGATGGCCCGGATTCTTCGGCCTGGTGGATGTCTTTTTCTGAAGGAACCAGTAGAGACAGCTGTAGGTAAGGAGATCTTCACTTAAAAGACCAGATCTTCACTTGAAAGACCCACTTAAACCCTAAGATGTAACAGGGTTGAATCTTAGGTATGTTCTCTGCATCTCTCTGAGTAGCAGGTATCATCTGAAGATCGATATTCCTATACTAAACCTTATCCGTAGGGATAAGTTATTGTAAAACTCTGAACCACACATCTGAATAAATTGTGATCTTTGACCCATCAGTTGTAAAATAGAAAGAAACTGCTCATCTGAAAATGGCTGGATCCTTCAACAGGTGAATGCTTTAATTGGTATATCCACATAATGGAAAACTACGCAGCAGTGAAAAAGGAACAAATGCTTGCCACATGCAACAGTTTGGATGAGTCTCAAGGAACTCATGCTGCATTAATAGAAATCCAGTCTCCAAAGCTTACATGCTGTATGATTCCATTTATAGAACATTCTTGAAATAACAAAGTTATAGGGACAAGAGAGCAGGGTGGCCATTGTCAGCGGTTAAGATCAGGAGGGAAGGGTGTTGATGAGGCTATAAAGGGGGTAGTATGAGGGTTCCTTGTGGTGAAGACTATACACACACACACAAGTGTATGTAAAAGTGGTGAAATCAGGATAAGCTCTGTGGACTGTATTTTTACACAAGTGACAGTTTCCCAGCCTTCATACTGATAACAACTGTATAAGATATTACCATGGGGAGGTGAGGGGAAGGATCCTCTGAACCTCCCTGAACTTTTTTTTAATTTACTATACATCTATAGTATTTCAAACTCAAAAATTAAAATATAGTCCAAGAGTGATGAGGTAAGTATTGATTCCTGTGAAACTAAAGATAGAATCCAAGAAATAAAAACCTTAAAAATTTTTTTTGCTTAGTGGTAAAGCTGTCAGAGTCATTCTAGAGTTTTAGCATTTTAGACTTTCTATCAAAATGTGATGCATTATTTCATCAAATCTGATAATAGAAATGAAAATATTTTGAAACATATAGAGGTGTTTATGTGGAGACAAACTTGTGATGTTAGGAGCAGATATAGCCTTCTTTGCCAGGAGGTAAACCCTGAGTGGCTAAAAACAGCGTCTTGCCAGAGCCATCCAAAGATACTTGTATACAGTTTCTCATCCTCTTTCTCAGTCATTATCCAGCAGCCTCTGTAAGGTTAAGTATTTCTCAGAAACAGAGAGTGATAAGAAACAGTAATAAAGGATTTATTGTACAGGAGCACTTTGAACAACCAAAAGGATTTCTCTAATTCTCACTAAAAATATATATATACATATTTATACTGTATATAAATATATTTACATTCTATTGAACAGAATAGGTTATTATTATTTTAATGCCCTATTGACTCGACTAGGATAGAGCCTTTATAATTTTTCTTGCATTGGCCTATAAAACTACTAATTGAGGTTTTCCTCTTAGCAGTTAACAATAGCAAAGTGAAGACGGCATCTAAGCTGTGTTCAGCCCTGACTCTTTCTGGTCTTGTGGAAGTAAAAGAGGTATGTTTATAGACGACCTTCTTCACTGGGAATTTAAGCCTTGGGTGACTAAACCCAGTATATCTTTGTCAGACGATACAGCGAGAATCTGGGAGAAATAACCCTGAAGGTGAGGTGAGCAGTGTCACTTAGACTAGCAAACAAGTTGAGAAGATACCTGGTGCCTCGAAGGACGAGACCTCTAAATCAGCCTCCTCTGGAGAAACTCAGCGTGGGCCCATGTGGGTTGGGCCATTTTCTGGTCTCGGAACTGGTGGTGACGCCTGAGGCAGAAAGGGAGCAACACATCTCTCAGTGGACACGAGTCTTAGGCCCACGGGGAAGGCAGTCGCCTGTAATTATTACACAGCTGTTACACAAATCTTACACAGTTTACCCAGCTTTTTGGTGGGAAGCTGGAATAGGTTGGAGGGGAAATTCTTTTCTGACAATTCAGTAGAAACGTTAACATTAAATAGAGGTATTCATGGTTCTGCATTCTTCTCCCATGCCGAAATGTTCTTGTGTGAGAGGTAGGTGTCACATTATAGTAATTGTTATACTTGGATCTGTACATGGCCGCAGGCCTCAGTTTTTTTATGCTTTCCCTTTTTTATTTTTCTTTTTAAAGTTCTTCCATTTTCTAATTCTAAATTACTTGATGTTCATAAAACTTCACTTAAGACCGAAGAATTTAAAGTGACATCTCAGACCTTGCTCACACTTCCCTCCCTAGAGGAAGCCACCAATACATTTTTTGGTGTGGCTATTCAGACATTTTATGTGTTTACAAGAGTGTTGTGTGTGTGTGTCTACACATTGTTAATGTAAATCAAGTCACATTATACATTGTTCAGTCACTAGCTCTTTGCCCCACCTTTAGATACGCTCGACATTTATCCATATCAGTGTATTTCCCACTTGCTTATTAATTATGGAACAACATTGAGTGGTATACATGGACTATGATTTTTGTGGTCATTTATTCCTTAACTGTTGGACGCAGAGGTGGTACCCCCTACTGTTTTTCCTACCTTTACTGCCTGCTGCTTCGTCTCAAGTAACATAAAAAGCATTTCCCTCCCCCTTGGTTCGCTTTCTCTACTACATATTTCACTTCTAGCCTCTTTATCGTGGGCATGCTTACCCGCTGTAGGCTTTGATCCTATTCAACACACCCAATTCATCTTGATAATTATAATTATTATAGTCCCCACAATGCCTTGCCAGCACCTGTACCCAGTAGACAGCTACCTGATAAATACTTTCAAACTCTCCATGGAATGGGCTAACTATGAACATGTAGACAAGTTACGCTCTGGAGCACGTGAGGCATGAGGCCTTGTCTGCGATCTCCCACTGTCGTGTGCTTCCTCCAGACACGAGCATTTGACATCCATGGGGGGACGTGGTACCGTGTCACACTGGAAGGACTGTGATGTGCCCTGATCCTCTGATGTCTTGAATTCCAGCTACAGCGCGAGTCCTTGAGCCCTGAAGAGATTCAGTCTGTCCGAGAGCACCTGGGTTACCACAGCGACAGTCTGCTCTCTGTGCAGATCACAGGCAAAAAGCCCAACTTTGAAGTGGGCTCTTCTAGTCAACTTAAGCTTTCTACTGCCAAGAAGTCTTCCGGTGAGAGGGCCTAGGGACATGTCTATCTGAGTGGCATAGGAAGTCCTATTAGAAACCGAGCCAGGGATCTGAGTGAGGTGATGAGAACTTCATAGAATCGGCGCCTTCCTTAGTTTCTCTCACTTCCAAATAGAAGGATGCTTAGTGTTCTGCTGTCCTGGGCATATTCATAATCCGAAACTGAAGTGGCACGTAGATGTGACCTAGTTCAGCCCCTCCTGCTGCACCAGAGGATGCTGAGGCCTCCAGGTTCCGGAGTGCAGAGTAGTGAGTCCTGTAGCTTCATTAGCTAATGAAGTCTTTCCAGACCCCGGAACCATGACACTCGCCCTCTGAAGACCTCCCGGGGCGGTCATGGCTGATAAGGGCCCTGTTCCCTTCCCATGTGTCCTTTTCTCTGTGCCACTGAAGTCAGCTTTTCTTTCTTTGAGAATTTTAAGACACTTATAAGAATAGCTCTTCTGTTTAGAAAATTACACCCAATCCTTTGTCATCATTCTCACCCTTCCTATCACTTTCTTTTAATGCCCAGGTTGAGAAAAATTGTCCCAGCTGTGAGGCAGACAGAAATTTACAAGTACATTCACACTGCTGTGTTTTGGCTGTCCAGCCTGATCTTCAAGAAATTCTTTGTTATCCTAACCTTTGGCATCCTGACCTAAGCTAGGATCTGCTTAGATGACCTGCCCTGTGGAGGTCTGAGCATCCAGTTGTGACAGTGATCACAGGGTGCACACTTTGCCCCCCAAGCCCCCTTCATGAGCCAGCCCACACTGAAGCCCCCGGAAAGGGAATCAGGAGGTGTAATTGTCACTGATTTGTTCTTAAACTACCACCATCAGCTCCAGAGCCCATTTTCTTGTCTATAACAGGTTTATATGAGACCAAAGCTTTGCTATTCATAATGCTTTGGGGCACACTTTCTCATTTAATTTGCAGATCTCCTGCTGTGGGTATAGGGAATACTATTAAGCCCCATGCTCTAGGGATTGAAGCTAAGAGGAGGGGAGAAAGCAAGCTGGAGTGGAAGTTTAAAGCGTTAGGCAGACTGTGTCTGTATTTGCGTGTATCTGTGGCTGTATGGAACTGGCCCAGGTATCTAAGTGTTTCCTCGTAAGATTAGGATGGCAGATAACTTTCCTCATCAGGTGGTTAGCAAGACTAAACCAGATGACATATGTTAAGTGTTTAATATGTAGTATTAATATCTGGCACAAAGCAAGTGCTTAACCAAGGATGACTTTTCTTACCATAAAGTGATGGGTCCTTTATAAGTGGTTGAGCCGGGCTTTGAGCCCAAATCTTTGACTCCCAGTCCAGTGTGTTCCCTGCACAGCCTTAAAGGAAAGCTTATGTGTATGGACCTTGTTTCCAGCTGCTTTTCTGGAGCTCATTTTCTTTTATTGGTTGAACTCAGGGAAGCCTGCTGTGGACCCTGCAGCTGCCAAGCTCTGGACTCTCTCGGCCAATGATATGGAGGACGAGAGCGTGGTGAGTCAGCTCTGTGGTCACCTGATTGCTTTCTTTTAGGCTTCCCTCATCTCAGTTGGTAAAGAATCTGCCTGCAATGCAAGAGACCCGGTTCAATTCCTGGGTCGGGAAGATCCACTGGAGAAGGGATAGGCTACCCACTCCAGTATTCTTGGGCTTCCCTTGTGGCTCAGCTGGTAAAGAATCTGACCACAATGCGGGAGACCTGGGTTTGATCCCTGGGTTGCGAAGATCCCCTGGAGAAGGGAAAGGCTACCCACTCCAGGATTCTGTCCTGGAGAATTGCCTGAACTACTGTGTAGCCCATGGGGTTGCAAATAGTCGGAAACGACTGAGCGACATTCATGTTGGGTAGGAGTGTTCATAGTTTGGAATGGACTCTCTGAATTCGCAAATGTGAAAGCATTTGAAGCCCAGCCTTGTGGTGGCACCTGACACTGGTGTTTTTGACTCGGAAACTCCACATTGGTGGCATCTTACATTTCCTTTTCAGCATCTTTCCCCACAGATTTTCTTGTTCTCACTTCATATGATATACTGAAGACTCTTGTAGGCATGTGTAAACCTAAAAAGAGTTTGTCAGCTAAAATATTTTTTGGCTTCTCCATCTGGACAAGATACCAAATGCTCACTGTCTTAAAATCTCAAATCTGTGCTTTCTATAATAAAATGCTTCATTTCTGCAACTATCGAGGTCAGTGGTAAGCAAAATAGGTGATGGTTTGTGTCCTCATAGAACTTACAGATTAACTGTCCTCACAAATTACCCAAGTGTATATATTATTATTGCCTTTTACCCTGAAATTATATGGAAAATATTCCATCCCCTTTTCTCACGTGACAGCCCTTATATATTCAAGTACATGTAACAGTTCCCTGTTCTTCCTGCTCCCTCCCTCCCACTCCACACATATCCTCTCTGCACATCATAAATGAGTTCCCAGGCCCCTCACAACTGAGTACAGCTTCCATGCCTGCAGTTTACCTGCTGTGTGGGCAGCTTGGGTGCGATGATCAACCCTGGGTAGGACAGTGGACGCCTTCTGACACACAGGGGTGAACTGCTGCTGTGGCCCGTGACCACATCAGCTGTTCATCAGCAGAGACCACGAGTGTGTCATTCATGGCCTCCAACACTCTCCAGGATCTTATCGACTCAGATGAACTGCTGGATGCAGAAGATCTGAAGAAGCCAGACCCAGCTTCCTTGCGAGCCCCTTCCTGTGGGGAAGGGAAAAAGAGGAAAGCCTGCAAGAACTGGTAAGCCTTGGGGTGCGCCGGGGCCGCCTCGCTGCTGCCAGCCACTTCTGACTCTCAAAGACTCGCTGTATTTTACAATTACTAAAACATATCTTATTGGAAAGTGTGTCAGATGTATAGAAGAGTGTACTAAACAGGTACATTTTAAAGAAAACTAAAATGAACACCCGGGTACTGACCACCCAGGTTAAGAATTGGGAACCTTAGACATTGCCTCCGCTGGCTTCCTCAGCCGCATCTCCCTCCATCTCCTCCCAAGAGGCTACATTCTCGCAAGTTTGGGCTCCTTCTTCCTGACTTTTTTCATAGATTACTATCTCTGTGTGAAATATCCCTGTGTGAAACGACTGAGCGACATTCATGTTGGGTAGGAGTGTTCATAGTTTGGAATGGACTCTCTGAATTCGCAAATGTGAAAGCATTTGAAGCCCAGCCTTGTGGTGGCACCTGACACTGGTGTTTTTGACTCGGAAACTCCACATTGGTGGCATCTTACATTTCCTTTTCAGCATCTTTCCCCACAGATTTTCTTGTTCTCACTTCATATGATATACTGAAGACTCTTGTAGGCATGTGTAAACCTAAAAAGAGTTTGTCAGCTAAAATATTTTTTGGCTTCTCCATCTGGACAAGATACCAAATGCTCACTGTCTTAAAATCTCAAATCTGTGCTTTCTATAATAAAATGCTTCATTCTGCAACTATCGAGGTCAGTGGTAAGCAAAATAGGTGATGGTTTGTGTCCTCATAGAACTTACAGATTAACTGTCCTCACAAATTACCCAAGTGTATATATTATTATTGCCTTTTACCCTGAAATTATATGGAAAATATTCCATCCCCTTTTCTCACGTGACAGCCCTTATATATTCAAGTACATGTAACAGTTCCCTGTTCTTCCTGCTCCCTCCCTCCCACTCCACACATATCCTCTCTGCACATCATAAATGAGTTCCCAGGCCCCTCACAACTGAGTACAGCTTCCATGCCTGCAGTTTACCTGCTGTGTGGGCAGCTTGGGTGCGATGATCAACCCTGGGTAGGACAGTGGACGCCTTCTGACACACAGGGGTGAACTGCTGCTGTGGCCCGTGACCACATCAGCTGTTCATCAGCAGAGACCACGAGTGTGTCATTCATGGCCTCCAACACTCTCCAGGATCTTATCGACTCAGATGAACTGCTGGATGCAGAAGATCTGAAGAAGCCAGACCCAGCTTCCTTGCGAGCCCCTTCCTGTGGGGAAGGGAAAAAGAGGAAAGCCTGCAAGAACTGGTAAGCCTTGGGGTGCGCCGGGGCCGCCTCGCTGCTGCCAGCCACTTCTGACTCTCAAAGACTCGCTGTATTTTACAATTACTAAAACATATCTTATTGGAAAGTGTGTCAGATGTATAGAAGAGTGTACTAAACAGGTACATTTTAAAGAAAACTAAAATGAACACCCGGGTACTGACCACCCAGGTTAAGAATTGGGAACCTTAGACATTGCCTCCGCTGGCTTCCTCAGCCGCATCTCCCTCCATCTCCTCCCAAGAGGCTACATTCTCGCAAGTTTGGGCTCCTTCTTCCTGACTTTTTTCATAGATTACTATCTCTGTGTGAAATATCCCTGTGTGAAATCTCCAAACAATACCTTATTGAGTTGTGGATCCCAAATCTGACTAGGCCAGGAAAGGTCCATGTTTGGATCTGTAAAGGCTCATGGGGAAAGGAGGCTGTCAAGGATTTGGGTGGCAGGAAATCTCACTCATCAGCTCCTGACTTCCCCCAGCACCTGTGGCCTCGCAGAAGAACTGGAAAAAGAGAAGTCGAGGGACCAGATAAGCTCCCAGCCGAAGTCGGCTTGTGGAAATGTGAGTATCTGGATGGTTACTCAGTATTCACAAAGGACTAAAGCGTGCACAGACCAGCTCTGGCTTATAGAAGCTGCTGCCCAAGTACTGTAGCAGTAGGGGGACATGGAGGCTGTCTCCAGGGAGGAGTGGGAGACGGGTTATCGCCTGAGCGTGCTCAGGCCCTTAGGGAGGCAGGCGCCTGCCATTTCTTATTTCTGGCCCCTTTCTTTCTGCTTCACACGGGGCCCGAAGCTACCTAACCATTTGGTACGTGTGGCTATGATTTGAACTGCTGAGAATCCAGAAGTATGTCCAGCTAAGGAACTTTCTCTAGACCTTTGTCTTTCATGAAATCAGAGCTCTTAAAGCCTCTCAGTCTGTGGGTCTCAGCTGGACCTACAGATACTCCCGCTCCTTCTTTTCAGGCTGCTGTGGCCATACCATGATACTGTCTTCCAGCCCATACCTCCGGGAGAGCTGACGCTCAGCTTCTCGCTAATGGGGCTCTTCTTTCAACAGTGCTACCTGGGCGATGCTTTCCGCTGTGCCAGCTGCCCCTACCTCGGGATGCCAGCCTTCAAACCTGGGGAGAAGGTGCTCCTGAGTGACAGCAACCTCCACGACGCCTAGGAGGGCCTGGCCTGGGGCACACCTGGCCAGCTCCCGCCCCTCATATCCCACCACATGGTTCCCCCCATCTCCTCTGACTTAGGTCCCTGGTGAGGAAGGTGATCAGGGGACAGAGTGGAGCTGGCCAGGGCTGTGGAGTGCTGCCACAGGTCAAGACCAAGGTATCCTGGGGCCCTGCCACCTGAGTGGGGCCCTCCTTCACCCAGTGTTAGGCGAACGGTGCTCATCTCCAGTAGGCCCCTCTCCCTACGTCAGAGTGCTGACTGTGACGCCTCGGATCCCGCCGCCCTTGAGTACTGACACTGACAGGGAGGGCCCTGTCTCATTCTAAGCTCTGCAGCGGCACCCACAGCTTATCTCCCAGAGTTGGTGGTTTATTCACTACGCAGTTTTTGGTGACATGAGGTGAGGGTCTTGTGACCTCAGAGCACCAAGGGAATCACTCATGTGTTGCCATGGTCCTGTCCAGTGTCCTGCTCCCTCCACTCCTCTCCCCCATCCATGTGTTAATGTGTTATATCTGTGTCCTATTTCATTTTCATACTTCTGTTCATCAGCAAGTATTAAAATTTATGTACTTATGCATATTTGCTGTGAAGAGGGTCTATGTCTGTGTGTCTGTGATGTCTGACACAGCCACCTAAGCTCACCTGGGACCACAGCCATTTTTGGAGAGACTGAGTCACCCCACAGGGAGCCATTCCTGTACCTAGAGATCAGGACCGACCTCCATCGCCTTTAGAAGAGCATCTAGAGAGAAGCAGGACAGAAGCAGAACCAACAGTAAATCTCTGAGCAGGAGCTCCTCTCTTCTTGTTTCCCGCCTACACAAACATGAAATTGATCTTGCCGGAGAGCAGGAGAGATGGTGTGGCTATAAGAGACCCAGGTTTTTCTGTTTCAACAATAAAGAAAAGTGCGCATTGGTATTTGTCCATTCTGATGGACTTTAGTTATGGGTATGGCTTGACTCTGAAGCCCCAGTGGTAGACTGAACAGGACCTGTGAGTATGACAGGACATCCCTGCTGTGATCAGGTTATATTGTGTGGTGGATGTGAGAGGATTTGCAGATAAAGTCCCTCAGGGAACCCTCCTACGCCTGGTGGGAATGTACAGCACTGATGCAGCCACTGTGAAAAACAGTATGGAGGTTTCTCAGAAAACTAAGACTAGAACCGCCATACGACCCAGCAAATCTACGGGACTTACATCCAAAAAAACCAAGAGCTAATTTGAAAAGATGCATGCACCCCAGTGTTCATGGCAGTACTATTTACAATTGCCAAGAATGGAGCAACCTAATGTCCACCAACAGATGAATAACAAACATTGAAGATGGTACATACATGCAATGGAATGCTACTCGGCCATAAAAAATGAAAATTTGCCGTTTGCAACAACATGGATGGACTTGGAGGGCATTAGGCTAAGTGACATGAGAAATGGTGTCAGTTATATATGAAATCTAAAAAATACAACAAACTGGTTGAATATAACAAGCAGAAGTCAGAGATACAGAGAACAAACTAGTTACGAGTTCAGCAGGTGGGGGCCAATATAGGAGCAGGGGAGTAAAAGGTGAAACTATTAGTTATAAAATAACTGCATAGATACACTTGTACAACATGGGGACTATAACCAATATTTTATAATAACTAAATGGAGTATAACCTTGAAAAATCATGAATCACTATACTGTACACCTATAACATATACAGCCACTATACTCCAATAAAAATAACAATAATCGGGAGAAAACGTCCTCCATGGACCTTCAGCCTTTTAAGAGGGTGATTACCCTTCATGGGCCTGACCTAGTCAGCTGATCCTTTATAAGAACTGGAGGACAAGTTTCTCTCGCTGGCCTTGAGTTGCTGTGTTAGGGATCCACAGGCAAGGGACCACAAGCCACTTGGACCAGGGAGCAGGACCCAATGACTGTCAAAGAGAAAGGTCCTTAGCCCTGCAATCACACCTGAGAACAGAAATCTGAACTGATTAATCAGGAGAGTTCAAAAGAGGACCCGGATTTCAGGTGAGACCCAGCTGGTGGGACTCTACATGGGAGCCCAACCTCGTGATGCCTGGACTTCCAAGCCAAAGGATCTGAGATGACAAATGTGTATGGTGTTAAGCCACTAGACTTGGGGTAGTTTATTATACACCCATGGTAGCCACTCCAGCCCCTAACTAGGCTTCAAGTGAACAGATATGGATCAAGCCCCGGGACGGGATGCTGTTAGTGGCTCCCACTGTGGTTGCCAAAGTGAAGGAGGAAAATCTCTACCTGCAGGTTGAAGAGAGAAGATCCTAAGTCAAAGAGCTGGGCTTGGTTTAGCAGAACTCCAGGCAAGTGCCACCAGTTCTTGCTGACTTGATTCTTGTTCTGTGTCCCCGCCACTGCTGGCAAAGTGGGTGATGCTGCCTCCTGTCTGGCAGTTAAAGAGTCGCAGGCCAGCGCTGCTGGGTCGCTCCACATGAGGGCTCAGAGCTGGGGCCAACATGCTGCTGAGCGGCCTGGCTGGCCGGCAGTGCACACGTGGCCTTGGTGCCCAGCTGCCACTCAGCTCAGTGAGTCCACGGAAGGTACACGGGTCCTCACACCTGCGGACTTTAGAAGACAGCAGCTCTGAGGGGAGGTTTTGGAGCCAAAACAGTCTCAGATATCATTGAAAACCATAATTTACATTTGGAGACTGGGTGAGACCCAGAGAATGAGCAATGACCATCACCTGATGACCTTCAAAGGCACAGGTGACCCAGGTCCTTGGACATTTTGTCAGTGGGCTTGGCTGGGGCTGAGGAATAATTTTTCAGTGAACTCTTTCTAAGATCATCTCCAAAATCTGACAGCAAACAGTCAGGACGTTCCCCTTTTCTTTGAAGTCACTTTAAAGCACCTAGTAGTGTGGGCAGCCGAGCAAACCACACCTTCCCTGGGGTTAAGACACAGATGAAACAGAACCACAAGAGGAACCACAAGAGAGCTGGAAGGGTGCTGAAAGCAGGGCCTTTGGAGCTGGAGAGTGGGAGGAAGCGAGCAAGTGAGAGCCCAGACCTCCAAACTGAGGGCGCACTTGAGTCACAACATCAAGCAGGGGGTTCCGTGTGCAGGCAAGCATCCCACGGAGCAACCCTGGCCGGCTCTGGTTGGTGGTAGCAGATCAGAGACCTAGCTTTGCGGTCCACCTACAGCCACCTGCTTCCTGTGTGGGGGAGGGGAAGCTACACATGGGTCCGCTACCAAGCATGGGTGAGGGCTCGGCCAGGTGGGAACTTCTCACCAAGGGTGCTGGGGTTGGTTTAGGCCAGTACCCCTGGAGTATCCATTTCAAGGTGGTGCTCAGTTGCTCAGTCGTGTCCAACTCTTTGTGACCCCATGGACTATAGCCCTCCAGGCTCCTATTTCCTATTCCAGGGGATCTTCCCGACCCAGGGATTGAACCAGAGTCTCTTATGTCTCCTGCACTGGCAGGTGGATTCTTTACCCCCGGCGCCACCTGGGAAGCCCTGTTAGTTTTAATAATGGCCTTATATTAGAATCACCTGGATAGCTTTCCACCGCCAAAAAACAACAAAAACACCATTGCTTGGAATCCTCCCTTTCCAAAGACTAATTAAGTCAGTTTTTTGGAATAGGACTGCAGGCACTCCATTTTGGCCAAGATTTCCCAGGTAAGTGTCCCCCAGAACCACTGCCCTAGAGAAATTCTCTGATACCTGTACCAGAAGACAAGCCAAAAAATGTTTAAAGCAGTACCATTTGTAATAGCAAGAACCTGGAAATAGTCCAACTGGTTACCAAGCGGATGGGTGAAGGGTTGGTCATCATGTGGGAGAAAAAGGTGAGCCACAGCTGTCCATGCACATCAGTGGGAAAAGAACACGGAGCCACAAAAGCTCCATGAGCAAGTCACAGAGGAGCTCGTGTATGAGATGTGTTACATTTAGCTCAGAAGCTGAAAAACATACATGATACATCAATATATCGTTAGGAATACACACACGTGCATGTGTATTATGTATACACACATGTGACAAAGGGAAAATCAAGAACAATAAACACTCAACTCAGGAACAAACATGTCTCTGAAGGCTGATAGGAGGATGGGCATATATCTGGTTAAAACTATAAATTCAAAAAGATACATGCACCCCTATGTTTATAGCAGCATTATTCACAAGAGCCAAGACATGGAAGGAAACTAAATGTCCATCAACAGAGGAGTGAACAAAGATGATAAATGTACAGTGGAATGTTACTTAGCCATAAAAAAGAACAAAATCATGTCATTTGCAGCAACATGGATGCAATTAGCGATGATCATACTAAGTGAAGTAAGTCAGAAAGGGAAAGACAAGACCATATGATATCACTTACATGTGGAGTCTAAAATAGGACACAAATAAACCTATCTGTGAAGCAGAAACGCACAGAGAACAGACTTGTGGTTCCCAAGGAGAAGAAGAGGTGGGAAAGGGCTGGGCTGGGAGTTTGGGGATCAGTTCAGTTCAGTCACTCAGTGTCCAACTCTGCAACCCCATGAATCGCAGCATGCCAGGCCTCCCTGTCCATCACCAATTCCTGGAGTTCACTCAGATTAGTAGATGCAAATTGTTACAAATAGATGGATAACAGGGTCCTACTGTGCAGCACAAGGAGCTATATTCATTGTCCTGGAATAAACCATAATGAAAAAGAATAGAATAAAAAAGAATGTATGTAATTATATATAATTATAATTATATATAGTTATATATACAATTATGTATACAATTATATACACAGGTATAAATGAGTCACTTTACTGAACAATGGACATTAACATTTTAAATCAACTATACTTCAATAAAAATAAATAAATAAAATGTACTCATGGGATTTAAATGTATGCAGGTGACTCAATGCCATTATTACTTACCTTGCCCAAGAGGAGGGGCCATGCCAGCCCACACAGGGCAGAAGGAGAAGCGTGGGGAATGCCAAGGCCACAACGCTTACTGGGTTTCCATGGAAAAAGCAGGGCAGGGGTGGGGCAACGATTGAGGGCTGGTAGGAGTCCTGGTAGCGGGTTTTGGAGCGCGGGCGCTGTCCCTCCTTGTCTGGTACCCAGTGCTTGGTGATTTGGGGAAATACTGGTTTGGGAAGTGAGTTATATAAAGGAGATGGCTGGCGGAGGGAGGGACTCAGGATTGGTTGAAGAGTTTGCAGTATGATTTTTGCGTCCCTTCGAGAGCCAGATCACAGGGGAGGTGTAACTTGTGACAAATGTGTGCCAAACAGACAAATTCAGAATCTAAAAAACACGGTGAAAAAGCCCCTAGCTCTGTTCTCAG
This sequence comes from Madoqua kirkii, assembly GCA_006408675.1. Taxonomy (NCBI): domain Eukaryota; kingdom Metazoa; phylum Chordata; class Mammalia; order Artiodactyla; family Bovidae; genus Madoqua; species Madoqua kirkii. The sequence continues at coordinate 14,686 of SJYC01032059.1, read as the reverse complement.
CACAGCCTAGGCTACATCGGGAGTTAGTGGCCTGCAGTTCCTAGCAGTGGTTTTCCTTCTTCCTCTTCTCCTGTTAAGCCCTGGCGGTGTTTCCCTGCCCAGCTCCCTCAGGAGAAGAGCTGGCCAGCCACAGACACGCGGACGCGAGGGCTTGAGCAGCTATAATCCGATGTGGGTGACTTCAGCCCCTGGGGAGCGCGCTGAGGCCAGGGCCCCGGTGGTCAGGCGCATCCGTCTTTATTGAGAGCTGGAGCGCCCTCTGATGGGCAACTGATATTAGTATTAGTCGCTCAGTCGTACCCGACTTTGCGACCCCATGGGACTTCAGCCCACCAGGCTCCACTGTCCATGAGATTTTCCAGGACTGGATTGGGTTGCCATTTCCTTCTCCAGCTGAAGAGCAGGGAAATTCTGAATTCCACGTCAATGCCGAGACTGAAGTGCAGATACCTTATCCAGGCACTGCTCCTCTGGGAGCTTCTTTCTTGATGTGGGATTCAGCGGGAGCTTGTTGATGAAAATATATATCTCAAATGTCCACTATGCACAAAGGACTTCCCCCTTCTCATAAATGAATCAGGAAGTACCGGGTTGCCTGTCAGAAATACCTGCCCCAAGGAGCTCCTCAGGGAGTCAAACTTGCAAGTAACTGTATTTACAGGGGACAGTGCAGTAAGGTGAAGGTGCAAGCAGGGAGCTGGAGGAGGGCACAGAGTGGGCATCACTGCAACCAAGGAGATCAGGGAGGGCTTCCTGAGGGAGGCAGCTGAGCTCAGAATCGAGCTGGATTTCAGACGTGGAAGAGAGGAAGCACCTTCCAGGTGGAAGGAACAATGAGAGGCCAGTGCGCCTCCCAGCTGTTCTGTGTTCTCTGGTCCCTGCCCTGTCCTCTTTCTTCCTGCCTCCCTCCTTTTGGGCGAGTCTCCCTGTCATGATTCCTTAAAATGGCTTCTTCCCAGGAGAACATGGTGGCTGGTTCCATCTCCTGCCTCTTCTCTCCAGCCACCTTGCCCCTGACCCTGCTAGGAAGCACTTGGATCCCGAATCCTGCATGTTGTTGCCAGTCCTGGCTCCACCTGTCCTCCACTGTGGGACCTTTAAGCCACCCACCTCCTTGCTCCGTGACCCTCAGGCCCTCCCTTACCTGTTCATAGTCCTCTACTTATCCAAGTTCACAATAAGGGCCCCTAGGAAGATTCACTAGGAAAAAAAGTTCTTGTTAGGCGAGTTTGCAGTGCACTGGGATTACATGCATGATCTCTGAGTGGCTCTCTTCTTCTTCTTCTTCTTCTTCTTTTGGCTGTGCTGCATGGGTTAGCAAGATCGTTGACCAGGAATTGAACCCAGGACCATAGCAGCAAACACGCCAAGTCCCTGAGTGCCTTTACTGCAGGATGAGGAGGTCTAGGCTCCAGCCCTTGTTCTCCCTTGCTGTCACAGGGGCTCCTCCTTGCCTCCCCTCATTTTGAGATCATCTTTGCCCCACTCCTTACATTGTGGATCCAGACAATATTTTCCCACAAAAGACTCAGACTGGGCTGCCCCCAAAGACTCTGGACCAGAGGTGGCTGTTAGAGGGATACTCCTTTGGACCAGGGGCAGAGAAAGAGCCCACCGGTGGCTGAGAAGACCCTGGGGTCACGGATAAGAAAATTCACCACCATCATCAACCTTATTATCATCGCTCTTCTTCGTTGGCTTGGCTCTGATGTCTGCCCGTCAATAAAACAATTGACCACAAGGGGGCAGCAGAGGGCATAAACTTTGCCTGAAGGAGCTCTCATTTGCAGCCCTGGCAAATAACACCGAACTCCAGGAGAGAAGGACGCACTGCCCCTGTCCCTAGACTTCGCGCCAGAGAGAGAAGCCACAGGCCCACGGCTGGTGAGGAGAGTGAGACAGATCTAGAATCGGAGGACCCCAACTTCCGTCCATTCCCCATGACTGCAGTCCTCAGCTGGGCCTGGACAGAGGGCTGTGGGGGTGGGTCCTCTATCCTTCCGAGCACTTGGGCTGTGGATTCCGTAGGGGGACTCCCTCAGCTCCCAATATGTTGGAGGAATCAGGACTACAGACCCTCACAGGAGTCAGCAGGAAAACAACCCCCACGGCTGCCCTACCGTCCCCGTCCCTACGAGCAGGAGAGGCGGGAGGGGTGGCAGCCAGGATGGCTGCCCGCAGGCTGGCCTGGGCTGAGGCTGGGTGCGAGGTCACCTGGGAGGGCGGGGCTCACACTTCAGGTCAGCAGGGATCACGGGACCGTGTGGGAAGCAGCCGATCCGACTGGGAGATGAGGGCTGCGGGCCGTGGGGATGAGTGGGTGCAGGGGCGAGGCTGGGCCGGGGCACTCAGGACAAGGGGGAGTAACTCCAGCCTTGGGAGCCGGCCAGGAGTTGGAGCCAGGAGAGGGGATTGCAGCTGGGCTTACAAAGACCCTCTGGGGCTGGCTGGGCTGCAGTGTGTGGTTGGGGGGCTGAGAGGTAGGCAAGATGGAGAGGGGCTGCAGGAGTCCTGGTGCCAGGGAGCTCCCCAGTACTTGGCAGAACCCCAGCCTGCCTGGAAAGAATCCTGGAAACATTCGTGGAAGAGGGATCAGGTGTGAGGACGCCAGGAGCAGATTAGATGGGAGGTGAGCTGGAAGCCCCTTCCCGGGGCTGCTTCCTGCTCTCAAGCAGCAGAGTGGGGGCGGGGGCAACCAGCCTCTTGTCACCCCTGTCCTGCTCATCCCACATCCCTCAGCCCCACCCCTGCCCCTGTCTCTCTCCCGGGGCCCCCTGTCCCTGAGGGTGGTCTGCACCTGAAGCTTCAGCTTCTCTCTCTAATGTGAACAGGGACGGACAAGATTTCTCTGAGGGCCCTTCCAGGGTGACAGGCCAGGGTGGACAGAATACACTGAACCCAGACTGGGGGAGAAAGACTTTAATCAGAAAAGGGGACAGGGGGCCTCTTTATCCTTGTAGGGCCTCCTCTGACTCCAGATGCTGGAGGCTGGGGTAATGAACATAGAGGCGGGAGGTGTACAAGAGGTCCAGGAGGGGTCAAGACTCCTGGAAGGCCAGATTAGGTGACTTCATGTGTTTCTGCAAGTACCTCATCGCCTTCTTCACATTTTTGTCCTTGGGGTTTGCACAAATGTTTCTGCCAGAGCGAGTTACCAGCCTACATGGAAAGAGAACACCATGGTGGGGGATCAGTACAGGGAGGACTTCCGGAGTCCTGGCACAGCCTCGCCCTGTGATGACCAGGACCCAAGCCCCCAAGAAGGGCTGGAACTCGCCTGAAGTCACTCAGGGTGGCACAGCAGTTCTGGGACCCTAGGCTCTGTCCTCAGTGATTCCCGACCCTCCAGGGAGCCAGGGCTGCACGGCTTTGCTCCCCACCTCAGACCACCTGCATCCACATAACCCTGGGGATGAGGGGTGTGTGGGAGGGACTCAGGGCTCAGGCCCAGGCTGCAGAGGCAACCATGTGGGGTGCTGACTGCCCCTGCCCATGGGACTGTCCCATGTCTCTTAGGGCCTCCCTTTCCTCATAAATGTATCAAGAGCTTAGACCTCACAGCCTGAGGTCCTTTGGGGGTTCATGGAGTGTGGAGTGGGAGCTGCCGTGAGGAGCAAGACCAGGGCGATAAGACATGAAGGCGGCCCCGGTCTGTCCTCTCCCCTCCGCAGTGGCCCTTCTGGGAGCTCCGGGGTCCACCTTCTCCCACGTTCAGCTCCTGGGGTAAGAAGTGGGGCAGAGGTGAGCAGAGGGGCAGACTTACACAATGGCATTGTTTGGACAATCACCCGAGGTCCAGTACCAATCCACCAGAGCCTTCTTGGGAATGGATCCTTTGTAGAATTGTAGGCAGCACTCCCGGCCCACGTTTCCTGCCCGAGCTGCGGGGAAGGCCAAGCAGGAACAGGTATGTGTGCACATGTCTGCTTGGGGAGGGTCTGTGAGGACCAGCACGTGTTTGTGTGTGTCTCTGTAGTGAGGAGTCTATGGGTGTGTGGTATCGTGTGGGTCCTTGCGTGTGCATTTCTGCATGTGTGTGTTTGTGTGTTTGTGTGTTTGGGAGGGGTCTCCTTGTGGGGCTCTGTGATCGTGTTACTGTGTGCAGGAGTATGTGAGGGGTCTGCACCTGTGTCTCTGTGTGTGAGTCTGTGTGTCAGAGTGTGCACATTTGTGTGTGAAATCGTGTGTGTGCTTTGAGGGGCCCTGTGGTGTTTGTGTGTCTGTCTGTGCACATGTCTATATGTGCTGAGAGGATTTGTGTACACATGCATGTGTGTGTTTGTGTATCTGTCTGTGCACATGTCTATATGTGCTGAGAGGTTTATGTACACATGGCTGTGTGTGCGTCTTTGTGCGTGTGCAAACTTGTATGTGGAGATCTGTGTGCAGGTGTGGATCTGTATGTGCTTGGGGAGTCTGTGCATATATTTTGTGTGTCTGCATGTGTCTGCATCCATGTGTGCTCACACTCAGACCAGCCCTGAATCACCAAATGCTGACTCGGGACCAGGCTCTGGGCTGACCCTCTGCTGCAGCTGCTCCTTCAGTCCTCAAGCACACCTGGAGACAGGTGCTGTCACTACCCCATTCTACAGATGGGAATGTGGAGGCCCGAGTGTGAACACACTTTCCTGGGGCTTGGTGTCCTCATCTTAGCACAAGAAAAAATATCCAGCATCTGCAAACCGGCAAACAGATGACCTGCGACTTCAATTCAGACCACTGCAAGGTGCTTTCCGAGAAGCCTCGGAGTGTGCTCTCACCATCCTGGGGGTGGAGCTTGGTTTGACTGACACGCATCTGGCCAGGCCCAGGCTTTTACAAAAATGAGAGGTGCAGCCAACTGTGAAGGTCACCCCTTTAAGCTAGCCCCGAAGACTGCGACCCTGTCACTGTCACCACACGGGCCGCTAACCAGCTTTGTTTCTCGAAGCTAGCAAGCTTAGCTCAGCCTTCCTTTCCCACCTGAGTTAAGAATCTCGCTTTTTCCAGCTGCTCCGGGGCCGGGTGCTCCTGCCTGGATGCCAGCCCTCTCACTGTATATTCTGCGCTGTGCTTAGGTGCTCAGTCGTGTCTAACTCTTTGACACCGCGTGGACTGTAGCCCCGCCAGGCTCCTCTATCCATGGGGCTTCTCCAGGCAGGAATACTAGAGAGGGCTGCCATATCCTCTTCCAGGGATCTTCCAAACCCAGGTCTCCCGCAATGCGGGAGGGTCTTTACCCTCTGGGCCCCCAGGAAAGCTCATGAAAACTGGAGTCTTCCTATTCCTTCTCCAGGGGAGCTTCCCAACCCAGGAATTGAACTGGGGTCTCCTGCATTGCAGGTGGATTCTTTACCAGCTGAGCTACCAGGGAAGCCCCTCATTGTATATAAAAACCCATTAAAGAAACAGACTCTTAACAAATACTGGTGAGAATTGCTCCTTGTCCACTGTCAAAACACAATCACAGTCACTGCCTCATGACATTTACATGGGGAGATGTGCAAGCAATTTTTCCTCAGAAGCTAGGTCCTAGGACATTCACCTTCCTCCTCCACCTCTTCATCATCATCATTTTCCTTTGAACGCCTCCCTCTAAATCCTACGGCTGCCAGCTTCTCACACCTTTGTAGGAGCGAGTGGGGTGCAGGAATAATGTGCGTGTGCAGCTGCTGTGGTCTTAGCGGCCCCACCCCTCCTTGCCCAGTGTCCCTTCCTCCTGTGTCTCTCCTCTGCTCTCACCTGCGTGGGTGTCCTGCAGGAGAGCCCCCAGGAGGAGTGTGACCAGAAGCAGCGTCTTCAGGGGGACCATGGTGCCAGGAGCCAGGGAGAAGGTCTCTGTGTGCGGGTCCCTCTGCTCACGGGAGATCAGGGTGAACTCCGGGGTGGAGGTGACCTATTTAACCTCTTTGGGGATCTTGCCCCGCCTCTGATCACCTCACCCATATCCTTCCCTAGACCCATGGAATTCAAAGAATTCGGGATGATTCAGCAGAAGTCCTGTCTTGGAATGTTTGCGGCTTTCCAGAGAAGGGCACTCCGTTGGGGACAGAGGTGGGGTGTGTGTATCCGGGGACCATGATACACTTCTCCTTTCACAGGGGACATTTCTTGGTTCCTCAAATAGAACTGAGATGCCTCCATCCTCAGCTGGCTGCATCCCTGCTCAGGCTGGGCAACGTCCTTCATGTTTGGCATGCCCTGGGCAAGGGGTAGGCCAGCCAGGCTAGGGCCAAGAGGGACTGCCCACCTGGAGGAGCTTTGGGTGCTGGGAAGGCCTCTTCGGGGGGTCAGCAGACTGCATGGGCATCTTTCTGCAGGGGCAGCTCCACTGCAACCTGAGGCCCAGACAGCCTGGGTGTGGATCCTTGACCAAGTTGGGCTTTGGACCACAGCAGGCCACAGCCCTACAGGCTTTTGTTTTTTACAGTTTCATTTATTGATCAATCTTTGGCTGTGCTGGGTCTTTGTTGCTAGGTGGGCTTTTCTCTAGTTGAGGTGAGCAGGGGCTACTCTCTAGGTGCTTCTCTTGGCGCTGGCCGCTCTTGCTGGGGAGTACATGTTCAACAGTGTTGGGACCAGCCCAACAACGCACTGACCTGAGGGAGTGGTGCCGCAGAAGAATAAAGAAAAAGAAGACTCAGAAATAAAGTGGGGATCGGGGCTGAAGCCATTCAGAGGCAAAAGCCCAGATCCTAATCCTTGCGTGCTTTTATTGCTCAATTCTCCTTCCTTGTACGTGCTCTACAGATATCTGTTTTCTACAATCTCAGACTGGGGATAAGGATACACAGTGCACAGTCCTCAGTGTCAAAGCTTCAGGCCTTTCATGACTGTCTAGCCCATCAGCTAGTGACAACTTTTCTCAGCAACTCCCTCAAGGCTCTGGTCTCAAGAACAGTCACTGATGGTTTTCCATCAGTCACATCAGTACTTCAACATCTTGTTTTCAAGACGTTTTTCCACGTTGTACTTTTTACTGCTCCCAGCCCTTTCGCCTGGGAGTGATGAGAAAGTCATTCTTATTTTTCAAAGAAGCCCTGCTAATTATAGTACAGGCCTGTGCGGACCACATTCCTTATGTCCCCCCTTTTCTATTTTTAGGCGCTTATTCTTGATGATTGCTGTTGGTCACAGAAGCCACAGCGACAGTCGCTGATTGCTGTTGTTCTCTGTTGACTTTCTTGGTGATTTGTTGCCAGACTATGTAGAAACAGAAAAAAAGGCACATGAAAATTAACATAAGACCAGCCATTAATCCTCTGATAGTTTTCAAGTGAGGAATGGGATTTAATTGAGAAATCCCATCTACTGCTGCTTCCTGCCCATTAGATCTTTGCGAAAGGTATAGTTTCTGAGAGAAAGTTTCCTTAATCTTTTGCTGTAAATTATTACTATCCAGAGATAGACTACCTTGATTTAAGAGGTGTTGTTTAACTTTGTCCCAATGAGATGAAGATTCATTATATTTGTGAGGGGTGACACAAAAAGAAGAAATGTTCCAATCACACTTAAGATGAATCTTTTTTTGCAAACTGTTTACTTGATCACCTAGTAGTATAAAAACCTGTTGTAAATTAGCCATTTGTGCGGCTGATTTTCCATCTATTTGTCTTTGGATAGACCAAAGGCGATCAGAATCTTTCTGCCATTCCTGCACAAACTACACAGTCTGGACACTCTGATGTAATGCTGCTCCTGCTACAGCTGCTATAGTAGCTACAGCAATAATTCCTAAAAGGTAGCAATTAACAGTCCAATTAACCATTTAGTGTGTTTTGACACTTTCTTAAGGATTTCTTCTACAGTATAGACTGTGAGACTATCCTGCCATGGTCTATTCATTTTTACAGGAAGCCATACTCCAGATCTGGATTTTAGAATATGTAGAGAATAGTCATTCTGAAATTGGAGATAAGATTGATACAAGTGTAAAAGGAACAATTTTGACAAGTTAGTAACCCAGAAGAGGCAACATAAAAAGCAGGTCCTATCAAGAATACGAAAGGTAAACAAACAAATGCTTCAATCCATTGGGTTGAATTTTTATCAAAACGTAAGAAATGACTGGATATTGTTGAATTAAACTGCCCCTTCTATGCTGTTATGGCTTGGAAGACAGCTGATATTTTCCACAATTCTGACTGTAAAGGTATATAAGGTAATTGAGGCAAGGGAGGGGAGAAACTCCCTTCATGCCAATAAATAGAGCTATTAACAATGTTATTCATGGAGTCATAAGTATTGTTTAACAACATAGGCAAATCCAAATTATTATTTTTATCCAAAGGATCTCCTTTGGGACTCTAATCAATAATTTCTCCATCAGAAGTATTGACCATAATATATCCAGTATTCAGTTCAGTCGCTCAGTCGTGTCCGACTCTTTGCAACCCCATGAACCACAGCATGCCAGGCCTCCCTGTCTATCACCAACTCCCAGAGTTCACTCAGACTCATGTCCATCAAGTCCGTGATGCCATCCAGCCATCTCATCCTCTGTCGTTCCCTTCTCTTTCTGGCCCCAATCCTTCCCAGCAGCAGAGTCTTTTCCAATGAGTCAACTCTTCGCATGAGGTGGTCAAAGTACTGGAGTTTCAGCTTTAACGTCAGTCCTTCTAAAGAAATCCCAGGACTGATCTCCTTTAGAATGGACTGATTGGATCTCCTTGCAGTCCAAGGGACTCTCAAGAGTCTTCTCCAACACCACAGTTCAAAAGCATCAATTCTTCGGCGCTCAGCTTTCTTCACAGTCCAACTTTCACATCCATACATGACCACAGGAAAAACCATAGCCTTGACTAGACGGACCTTTGTCGGCAAAGTAATGTCTCTGCTTTTGCATATGCTATCTAGGTTGGTCATAACTTTCCTTCCAAGGAGTAAGTTTCTTTTAATTTCATGGCTGCAGTCACCATCTGCAGTGATTTTGGAGCCCCCAAAAATAAAGTCTGGCACTGTTTTCACTGTTTCCCCATCTATTTCCCATGAAGTGATGGGACCGGATGACATGATCTTCGTTTTCTGAATGTTGAGCTCTAAGCCAACTTTTTCACTCTCCTCTTTCACTTTCATCAAGAGGCTTTTTAGTTCCTCCTTACTTTCTGCCTTTTCCCCATCTATTTCCCATGAAGTGATGGGACCGGATGCCATGATCTTCGTTTTCTGAATGTTGAGCTCTAAGCCAACTTTTTCACTCTCCTCTTTCACTTTCATCAAGAGGCTCTTTAGTTCCTCTTCACTTTCTGCCATAAGGGTGGTGTGATCTGCATATCTGAGGTTATTAATATTTCTCCTGGCAATCTTGATTCCAGCTTGTGTTTCTTGAGTCCAGCGTTTCTCATGATGTACTCTGCATAGAAGTTAAATAAGCAGGGTGACAATATACAGCCTTGACATACTCCTTTTCCTATTTGGAACCAGTGTCTTGTTCCATATCCAGTTCTAACTGCTGCTTCCTGACCTGCATATAGGTTTCTCAAGAGGCAGGTCAGGTGGTCTGGTATTCCCATCTCTCTCAGAATTTTCCACCATTTATTGTGATCCACACAGTCAAAGGCTTTGGCATAGTCAATAAAGCAGAAATAGATGTTTTCCTGGAAATAGATATTTCTCTTGCTTTTTTGATGATCCAGCGGATATTGGCAATTTGATCTCTGGTTTCTCTGCCTTTTCTAAAACTAGTTTGAACATCTGGAAGTTCACAGTTCATGTGTTGCTGAAGCCTAGCTTGGAGAATTTTGAGCATGATTTTACTAGCGTGTGAGGTGAGTGCAATTGTGTGGTAGTTTGAGCATTCTTCGGCAATGCTTTTCTTTGGGATAGCATTAATTTTTCTTAAATCAGTCAACATTCTCCATTTCCCAGATTTCTTAATAACAAAGACAGGAGAGTTCCAAGGACTAGGACTTGAGGCAATATGATTAAGAGATAATTGTTCCTCTACTAGCTGTTCAAAAGCCTGTAACTTTTCAGTTGATAGGGGCTACTGCTCTGTCCAAATAGGCTCATCAGATTTCCATGTCAATTTAAGTGCTGTTTTTTTTGTTGTTTGGCAGTGGCCCCTACAACCTGTTTATTTTGAACAGGATTGTATCCCATATTTGCCATAATTTGTTTAGCTTGAGAAGATACAGTAGGAATTGTTACATAAGCTTCGCATTGCATCAGTAGATCTCGTCCCCATAAATTAATAGGGATATCTGCAACTAAAGGTTGTAAAGTTGCAGGTTGTTGTTCAGGGCCTAAACAGGTCAAAATATTAGTACTTTTTTGAATATTTTGCATAGTTCCAATTCCAGTTAACATAATAGGGATATCTGTTAAAGCCCAAGAAACTGGCCAATTCTTTTTAGATATTATAGAAACATCAGCTCCAGTATGTACAAGTCCTTAAAATTGCTTATTATTAATATATACAGATAATGTGGGTCTAGAGTCAGATACAAAAGTTTGCAATATACCTGTTTTCCTGTACTTTGAAATCCTCCAGTTTTTTTTAATAAGATTTACTAGTAGTGATATAAGGTAATAATAACAACTGAGCTATATGATCTCCTTTTATTATTTGATAAGGATACTCTGTTTTCATCATAATAGAAACTTTGCCCTCATAATCTTCATCTATAACCCCCATTAGGACTTGAACTCCCTTACTTGTTAAACTGCTGTGTTATAATAATAACTCCACACTTCCTTTAGGTATTGGACCTTTAATTCCTATAGGGATTTTATAAATTCCCATAGCTGGCATAAGAAGTAAATTATCAATGACGGGGATATCTAATGTTGCACTCCCGGATGTTGCAGGAAGGAAGTTGGCAACCCAGGTGTATGGTTTGAAAGGGCTGGATAAGTTTGCTCTTCGCTGACTGGGTACACAAAAGGAACAGCTTTCCAGGTTTGTCGAGAGCTCATATTGTTTGATGGGCCCTGAGCGGAGCCCTTCTTCCAGTTTCCTGATAAAGGGGATCCATTTTTATGAATTTAGATCTACACTGATTAGCCCAAAGATTGTCTTTATTACAGCAAACGCATAATCCAGGTGTCTTTTCATTTGTGGGAGTATGCTTATTAGGTGTATTTTTATTTGTCTTGCAATTTTTCTGCACATGTCCTCTCTTACCACAGCTAAAACATTTAATCTCCTGATTCATTTATTGTTTTAAGCCCTTAATGGCTTGAGCCAACAATTGCATCTTTAGGGTTCTGATCCAATATCATGACAAGACTTAATATAATCCTCTAGAGGCTTTCCTTGTGTTTTGAGAGGCTGTAAAACCTTTTGACATTCTGAATTTGCATTATCATAGGCAAGCGTCGGTAATAACATATTCCTTAATTCAATTTGAGCAACAGTTCTCACCAGATGTTGTCTTAGTTGGGTGATAAAATCAGTATAAGGTTCTCCATTAGATTGTTTTACATTAACAAAAGAAGGATGAGACTGTCCTGAGGCGGTAAGCTTTTTCCACGCCCTAAGACAAATAAATCTTACTTGACTTATAAGTTGATCATCGAATTGTAGTTGTCTCTGAACCCCTTGATATGCTCCTGAGCCATTAATTGTTCCACAGTAATATCAAGAGGAGGATTAGCAGCTGCATTTCTTAGAGCCTGTTGAGAGGCCTCATCTTGCCACCATGTTCGGAATTGTAAAAATTCCGAAGTGGATAAGCAAGTTCTAGGAATCGTTTCTCAATCATACGGAATGAGTTGTTCAGACTGAGCCAGCCCCTGAATAACACCTGTGGTGGAAGGAATGTAGTTCTGTATTGTGTGCATGCCCGTTTAATCTCCTTAATAGTTTTAAAAGAGAGAGGAGTGTGTTCAAATTGTACCCCACCGTGTGAAAGTTCAGCTTTAGGGGGCAGCTCAGTCACGATAACAGGCAAAACCAAAGTATCAAGGTCACCTTCTCGTCTCACTGCTCGTACAGCTTGTTGAAAAGATGAGAAAGCAGATACAGACGTCTTTGGTATTATGACTGCAGCTCCAAGTACCCCATCATCCCATGGTGTATCAGGATCTAGTGGAGGGGGTTCCTGAGCTATAGGGGCTCTGGCCAAGGAGCCGAAGGCTATGAGGCTGGTGATAAAGGGAAAGCTTCAGGATGTTGTCCCCTACCATAGTTAACGTGGGATTTAGGACTCAAAAATTGAGCCTCTCTCTCCCCTTCCAAAAGATTATATTTCCCTTTATCCAGATTTTCAAAAACATGAGCAGCCGGACAAGCGACTCCTGAGATGCAGGAGGAGCAGGAATATCAGATTCTGATTCAGAAGAGTTAGACCGTTCCGACTGTAAAGGACCCAAAGTAGTATATAAGGTTACAAAGAGACCACACACTTATAGGAATGGGTTCCCCAGACCAATAGGCTCTACGCAAACAACACATCACTTCTTTCCACTCATTTCGACACAAAGTCCTTTTCTGGGTTCAGCCAGTAGCAGTGCTTATGAATTGCCTGAAATAATTCCCGAAAATTCTCTTCTTTCATTTGCACTCCAGAGCTTATGTAGTAAGGCTTTTAGAAGCATGATATAGTCAGCATGCTTAGAAGGAGATTGCCCCATTGTGTCCCTAATTGACAAATCCACAGGGGTGTCCTCACCAAGTACTTTCACTGTCCTCCGATCTCTTGGCTGGAATTCTCTGCGTCTTTTGGCACTGTCAAAAAGCCTTAAAAGTTACGTGCACCCTCAGGTCCCTGTTTGGGGGCCAAATGTTGGGACAAGCACAACAACTAGCTGACCTGAGGGAGCAGTGCCGCAGAAGAATAAAGAAAAATGCACAGGGAAAGGCCCAGATCCTAATCCTTGCGTGCTTTTATTGCTAACATCTACTTTCTTGTACGTGCTCTAGAGATATCTGTTTTTTACAATCTCAGACTGGGGATAAGGATATACAGTGCACAGTCCTCAATGTCAAAGCTTCAGGCCTTTCATGATTGTTTAGCCCATCAGCTAGTGACAACCTTTCTCAGCAGTTTCCTCAAGGCTCTGGTCTCGAGAACAGTCACTAATGCTTTTCCATCAGTCACATCAGTACTTCAACATCTTGTTTTCAAGACGTTTTTCCACGTTGTACTTTTTACTGCTCCCAGCCCTTTGCCTGGGGGTGATGAGAGTCATTCTTATTTTTCAAAGAAGCCCTGTTAATTATAGTACAGGCCTGTGCATAGCATATTCCCTACAGAGTCACGGCGCACAGGCTTAGGCTCTGTGGCATGTGGGATCTTCCTGGATCAAGGATCAAACCTTGTCTCCTGATTGGCAGGCAGATTCTTTACCCCTAAGCCACCAGGGAAACCTCACAACAGGTTTGAATCACCATTTAGTCCTAATCTGTAGAGACTGGGAAGCCAAGTTCCCCCAAATGGGGCATCTCACTCTAGGCTGCAGAACGGAAGGGAAGGACCCTTGGGAGAGAATGCCTCTGGCTCCTAGAGAGTCAGGTCAGCTTGGAACACATGATTACGGTCTATCCTCAGCTAGATCCTGAGCAGACATTCCATGAACCCTGTGGGCTGCGGGTGGGTCAGCTGGCCACCAGAGAAAATGGCCAACGGTCTGCTCAGTGCACTCCAGGCCAGATTATGGGAGTCCCTTACCTAAAAGGAGAGTCCCACGTCTCCCCTCTTCAACTTACATCTCATAGGGCCACCCTGGACTTTGATTCTGACATGCAGGCTCTAAGCCTGGCTCCACCCCTGTCCCTGAGCAACCAGCAGCAGCTCAAAATGACACACACTCACGTCTGCAATGGGATGCAAGGTGCATCTGACTCCCTCACAGCCAGCTCTGTGTTACTCACTGAGCCATTATCATTATTTCATTACTAGTGATGAAAACAACAGTAGGCACTAATGTTTTTGTTTTTGCTTCTAACTGAAGATTAGTTGATCTATATAACACTATGTGAGTTGCAGGGGCACAACATTGTGATTCAATATTTCTATGCGTTCTAAAGTTGTCACCATGATAAATCTAGTTACCATTCATTACTGTACAAAGTTATTACAATATTATTGACTATATTCCTCCACTCTTGACATTTCATCCTGGTAACTCATTCATTTGGCAACCTGGAAGGTTGTACCTCTTAATCTGCCTCACCTATTTCACTCCTCCCCCTGCCCCTTCTGCCTTCTAGCTATCATATGTTTGTTCTCTGTGTCTTACAGTCTGTTTCTGTTCTATTATGTTTGTCCATTGGTTCTTTGGATTCCACATCTGCATAAAATCTTAATGGTATTTGTCTTTCACTGACTTATTTCACTTGGTACAATCCCCTCTAGATCCATCTAGGTTGTCACAAATGGCAAGGTTTCCTTCTTTTCAATGGCTGAATAATATTCCATTGCATATACAGGGGTGCTGATGGTGGTAGTGGTGCTGGTTTAGTTGCTAAGTGGTGTCTGACTCTTTGCAACTCCATGGACGGTAGCCCAGCAGGCTCCCCTGTCCATGGGATCTCCCAAGCAAGAATACTGGAATGGGTTGCCATTTCCTCTTCCAAGGGATATTCCTGACCCAGGGACTGAACCCAGGTCTCCTGCATTGCAGGCAGACTTTTTACCACTGAGCCACCAGGGAAGCCCTCCACTGTTTATATACCATACCTTTATGAGAGGTCGGACATACCTGGACATGCACGGCCATGTTCAGGTGGCTGAGGCAGAAAGCCCCAGAACCCACCCCC
>SJYC01032057.1:0-16663 GCA_006408675.1 Madoqua kirkii | reverse complement strand
GGGGGGGGGGGGGGGGGGGGGGGGGGGGGGGGGGGGGGGGGGGGGGGGGGGGGGGGGGGGGGGGGGGGGGGGGGGGGGGGGGGGGGGGGGAGGGGTGCTGCAGCTGGAGGAAGGGAATGGGTGCAGGAGGGAAGCAGGCCAGGCGCAGGCCTGTTGGGAAAAGAGCGTCAGGTGGGAATTGGATCTGAAGGGGAGGAAGCAGCGATGCGGACTGTCTTAACACCTCTGACTCAAGCTGGCCAGACACCTGCCTGTTCACCTGCTGACCCTCCTGCCCTAACACTGCTGCCGCGGGGCGTGCCTTGAGAATTAAACCAGCTGGAAGGCTCAACATCCCCCCAGCTTTAGTCTAAAGGGGTCAGACTGGCCTGATTCTGGGTCCTCCACTTAAAAGGTGGTGGGGGAGGGGTCCTGCCCCACTTCTGGCTCTACCACAGGCTGGGCAGGGACCATAGATGCAGCTGTCACACCTCCCAAAACTTAGCCCCAAGCCACAGAGCAGGGACCAGGAGCACCAGGACCACAGAACAGGACCACCTTCAAATTGCACGTGACAACTGTCATTTGGCTGGCAAAGCTGTCACGTGGGTTACTTGTGTCAGTTGAGGCTTCAGGAGGTGTGATGACTTGTCTCCTGCAGGAGTGTATGTAGCATTGTACACACTCGGCTCCATCCTCTGACAGCAGAAGCGAGGTTCATCCTGCCCTGCCCCTGGGGGCTGAGGTGCTCAGGTCCCCAAATTTATCTCCATCTTCCAGTCCCAAGACGTGTCCCACTCCCCTGTCCTGAATATCTGACCTGCTCACTGATGAATCAGTTGTTCCTGATAGGTTATGAGTCTGCTTGGTTCCTCGGGTCAGAAACGCAAGGGCCGTCCCTGCCCCAGGGTCTCCCTCCCTCCACCTTACTGAGTCAGCCACCCAGACATGACTTGAGTCCGTCTCCTTTTCACCATCCACATGGCCAGTTCCCCATTTCTCTACCGGACCACGGTCCCACAGCCATCTCCCAGCTCCCAGCCTTGGCCCCCAAGTCCATCCTCACTAAAGCCCAGTCATCTTCCACAAACACAAATCTCAGCAAGGCTCTCCCCTCCCCAGATCCTTCAGTGCCCTCTCATTACCTTCAGGATGGAGTCTAGATTCCCACCGACTTTTCAACTTTTGCCCCCAGCCCTGCCACCAACCACATCACTTTGTTCCAGCCACATCAGTGTTCTTTCAGTTTCTTGAGAAAGGCCAGGCTCTCACTGACACTCCTCAAGCCTTTGGACAAGCCTGCCCTGCCCCTGCTTCCTGTCTAGAACACTCTCTTGTTCCCCACACCCCACCTCTGTTTATTTCTAAGCTCCTTCAGATCACAGCTTAAACCTTCACTTCCTTCCTTCAGCCCCAACTTTCCTCTTTGTCCTCAAAGGTCACTGACTTCCCCATTATGCTGTCTTTTCATTGCATTGTTATAGCTGGCTTATTGCTGTGAACTCCTTGAAAACAGGAACTCTTTTGTCTTTCAACGTGTACCTTCAGGACTTAGCACCCAGCTGACATGCCATAAAATATGTTTATTGTATGGATGAAGGTTTGGGTGGTTGAATGGACAGGTGAACAGATGAGTAATTGAACAATGGATGGATGGATGGATGGATGGATGGATGGATGGATGGACGGATGGAGGTGTGGCTGGGTAAGGGTCTTCATGGATGGGTGGGTGGAAGGATGGAGTTGTGGCTGGGTAAGGGGCTTCGTGGATGGATGGATGGAAGGATGGAGGTGTGGCTGGGTAAGTGGCTTCATGGATGGATGGACGGATGGACACTTACACAGTTCTGAAGTACAGCTTGGACTCAGCTTCTGTTCTGTCCCCAGGGCTTCTTCATCCAGAACAAGTGATTTTTGATCCAGTGTATGTGTCCCCTCAGCTCATGAGATATGCCTGAATCCTGTTACGAATGAGGTGGAGGAAACCAACCAAGACACTTTTTCAACTTTTCTTCCACCTAGTTCATAGCTTCCCTGTGGGTTGTGGCCATTTCTTGCTTCCTACCAAACCTAAATTGCTTCAACTGTGGCTTTGATCTCATTCGTTCTTCTTCCTAGAAGGGTCTTCCTCCCTCCACATGCTCCTACCCCCTGGCTTCTAACACTATCCCACTCCAAGGTCCCCTTCCCCTCTGCCGACGACGTGATCCCTTTTGCCTGCTTCCATAAACCTCTCTTTGACCCCAACTCCCCTCTCCCCTAGACTCCAGCATGCTTTCCTCCTATTTCCCCTTTTATTTTTCCCCTTTTATAAATATGACCAAACTTCTCCGATGTGTGGTCTACACCTCCCACTATCAATTTCCTCTCTGCCCACATGTGATTGAATTCTTAGAATGTGGCTTCTGGTGCTGACACTCCAGGGATGTAACTCTCTCTGGGCAGCTCAACCCCCGCACCCTAAACTTCTCATCCCTTCCCAGAGGACAGTGTGAGACACTGGTTACCAGCAGATGCTCTGGGAGCAGTGTCTACAGCCCTGGGCCCCAGTTCATCATCTACCTGTTCCTGGTTGTGTGACCTCGTGAACAAGACTAGAAACCTCACTGTCCTTGTCTGTAAAATGGGCATGTGAGTAAGATTCTGCCTCATGGTATGCTGAGAAAATGAACTGAGATGATGAAGATAAAGTTCTCAGTCTCCAGCTGGATGGATGAGTCCCCTTGTCATCACTGAGCACCCGTTTCCCTTCTTGACATTCCTCCCTGTGGGATTCAGGGCATGCTTTTCTCTCACCAGAGCTCTTTGTGGGCTCCTCTCCTCAGTAATGGGCTTCCCAGGTACACTATTGGTAAGTAACACACCTGCCAACGCAGGAGAGAGAAGAGACCTGGGTTCCATCCCTGAGGTGGGAAGATCCCCTGGAGGAGGACATGGCAACCCACTCCAGTGTTTTTGCCTGGAGACTCCCACGGACAGAGGAGCCTGGCGGGCTAGAGTGCATGGGGCCCCAAAGAGTCGGACACGGCTGATGCGATTTAGAATGCAGGCACTCACACTCCTCAGTAACGTGTCTGAGCTCTCACCACGGGCGGGGCAGGGTTCTTAGCAGTTACTTTGATTAATTTCCTTTGTCCTCACAATAGCCCTAGAAGGTAAGAATTATTTTTATCTACATTTTACGAATGAGGAAATTGGGGACCAACTGCAGTGGTTGAAAAACTGGTCCAAGGGCACAGAGTTAGCTCGTGTACAAGTGTGCTTGGGACTCTGTCCTAGGATGTGTTTTCACCTGAAGCAACCCTTTCTCCTTCCAAGATGTCTCCACTCAGACCTTTGATCTTAGCACAGATGCTTCTTAAGTCTCTGTCCGTGGCATGACAGATGAGACACACAGCCCAGGACCCCGCTGTCCCCACTGGTGTTCTCTTGCCAGCACTGCCGGATGCCTTAGCTCTCTGCCTTGCCATCGAGCTGGTTCTGTGTCAGTCTGTCACTCACAGTGGACTGGGGGCTCCAGAGAAGCAGAAAACCGTCCCTTCATGGTTCTCGCAGCCTCAGGAGCCAGAAAGACAGAACTGAGTTCCCTCTCAACCCACTTCCCTTTTTTTCTGTGTAAGTTAGCCTCATTCCCTACCTCCCCATATGTCTCACTGGTCTGAAACTTTGCCCTTGACTCATTCCTCGCCTCCAGCCTCCACACTGCATCAGGCACAGACTCTACTCGGCAATGTCTTCAGGCAGCTTTCAGCTTTCTCACTTCCTCCTCATTCCCACTGGCTCAACTCACATCCTTCACACCCAGACAGTATACCAATACTCCCAGTATATTTTCTCCTCTCTGGTCCTGCAGACACCACCCACCTGCCTGCCTGTGTCTGGTGGGTCTTTCTCAAGCGCTGCTCTGACTTCATACTGCCCACTCTCAGGAAACATCACTGGCTCCCTGCTTCCTTCCACCTCCACTGGAAACTGCTGGGCCAGTCTCTAAGCCCTGCCACTAGTCTGCTCCCTCTGTCCCTGGTCAGTCTCATCTTGAGTTTCCTCCGGGTTCAATTTCTACTCTGTGCCTGAGTTTGCAGCTCCTGTCCTCTCTTTTTCTGGATTTACCCACCTCCTATCCCCAAACCAAATTCTATCCATTTCTTATCTATATGTGTATTAGTCACTAGTCATGTCCAACTCTTGGTGACCCCATAGACTGTAGCCTATCAGGCTACTCTGTTCACGGAATTCTCCAGGCAAGAATACTGGAGTGGAGATTTCCTCTCCCAGGGGATCTTCCTGATTTATGGGTCAAACCCAGTCTCCTGCACTGCAGGCAGATTCTTTACCATTTCTTATATATGGCATGCCATGAAAGATTAAGCAAGAGGGTTACTGTGGAGCCACGGGGCTGGCAGTCAGGTAACCCAGGTTTAAATTCAGCTCTGCCATCAGCAAGCTGGGGGACTTTCAAGAAGTCACTCCTCTCTGAGCCTAGGTTTCACATCTTTAAAATGAAAATGATAATAGTAACTGCATTAGAAGGTTTGGGTTTGCTTCAGCTGCCTTAGCACTATATCTGGCAAATAGTGTATGTTCCTGACTTTAAATATCATCTATATGCCACTGACTCCCAAATTCCTCCTGCCAACTCCAGACTTGTATATCAGCTGCCTACTCAACATGTCAAACAGACGTCTCAAACCACCAAGTCTGAAGCTGCATTCCGCATTCCCATTCACCCCCATACCTGCTCCTCTCCTGTTCTCTGCCAACCCCTCCATCCTGTTACTTGGGCCAGAAACCTGGGTGCCATCCTCTACACCTCTTTCTCTCACCCTCTACTTCCCATCTGTCTGGTGATCGCCCGGCTCTGCCTTCAGAATCCAACTAGAACCCAGCATCTCTCTCCTGGATTCCTATACTTCCTTTTCCATCATCTCCCCACCTCTCTCCTCACCTCCTACAATCTACTGTCAGCACCGTTGTCAAAGGGGACGAGAATATCCTCTGATCAGAGCATCTCCATGGCTTTCCATCTGACTCAGAGGAAAAGCCAACGACCCCACAGCAGCCAGAAGGTCTTGTGTGCTCTGCCTGCCTCCTGACTCTGCTAACTCGGCATTTTCTTTCCCTGGATACTTGTGTGACTCATTCCTTCACCTCCTTCAAATTTTATTTAAATGTCACTTTTCAGTGAGGTCTACCCTCTTTAAAATTGCAACCCACCCCACCTTTTCCTCTGCTCAGTTTTTTCTTTTGCTTTTTGCTGTATATTTAATACTTACTGCCCTCCAACGCACTATATACCATTGGCTTACTTATTCTGCCTGCTGCCGCTTGCCTGTCTCCCACTCGTATCTCCCTACTCCCATCCCCACTGGAATGTAAGTCCCCAGGGACAAAGGCCTTTCAGTGAAGCATATCCCCTGGCACATGGAGGGCCTGCCGTACATCCTGGTAGAATCCAATGAGAGGATGAATAATGGCTGGTGTTGTTCTGGGAGCAGAGCACAGAAGCACTTCTCACGGTGTCTCGCTCTTCCCTATGACGAGCACGGGGCATCTCACTCATGCCTGGGCTTTATCACTTCATCTGGGCTCCCACTCCAGCCTTGCAAATCAGTTCCTTTTATTCACTGCTAGAATCCAACTCTCTCTCTCAAGGGAGCACTTATCCCAGTTTCCAAGTATTTTCACAGGCAGGTGTTTGGTCTCCTGCAGGCACTGGGATCATTCTAGCCTGGGCTGCCAGTCCGAGGCACTTAGCCCTCAGGAGCAATGACAGACCTTTCATTCGGATGTCAGCAGTGTGCTCCTGCTCTGAGCCTGGCAGCCTGCCTGGCAGGGTACTTCTTATCCAATCTGACGCTTGTGCTCCCAAGGTTTGTTCAGCACCAGGGTCAGCTCTCAGAGCCCAGCATCCTGGAAACAGAACGTGGCACCCTGTCTAAGGAGCCTGGTGAACCTGGCCTCTTTGAAAGGCTAGGGGTTTCCCCACGTTCCTGACCGGCCTCAGCCACTGCAGACAAGCCAGCAGGGACAAGGCCAGCAGCACTGGGCTGTATGACACGTGGCACAGACCTGCGTGGCTTATGGCTCTCCCAGTGGGGGCAGAGGGTTCATAGCAGCTGTGGCCACACCGAGCAGGACCCTGACCTGGGAAGTCTGGGCCCCAGAGGAGGGGGCCCTGTTCCTTTTCTAGAGAGAAGCCAGCACTCCGCAGCACTCCAGGCCTGGCCAGATGGGTCGTGGCTTGTCCTGCCACACACGGGGCTTTCCCCTCAACCCCGCTTGTCTCAGCATGCCTCCTCCTTCCTGCCTTGTCTCCATTCCTTCAACACTCCAGTCTCAATTTTTTTTAACTAAAACTATCCACACTAACTCCAAAAATAATTTGGCATTGTTATTGGGATCACACTGAAAGTATAGATGTCCTTAGGGCGCTGGGTGTCTGTCCCTCCCACTCCCCATCCACTCCCTGAAGCCTCTCTCAACCTGTCTAACCTCTCCTCCTCCAGCCAGCCTCTCTTCATCCCTTCCCTCCCCATGGGCTGCAGGCTGCGGAGTGGGGTGACTGGCTCTCTTCACTGTCTGAGGTTAGGCTCACTAAGGATGTGCTTCCAGGGTAGATGGGGAAGAGCATGGGAATGAGGGCAGGAAAGGGACGGAAGCCCAGAGAAGGTGTGACTCCTCCAGGGAGCTTCTTCTTGGCCCCAGAGAGGCTCTAAAGTGAGAATTCGAAGTGAAAGTAGCCAGTGAGTGGAGCTCGGGGTGGGACACCACACAGTTAACCATTTCCATGTGCCCATCACCAGGTAAGAGTCAATCTTTCTGCTCAGGGAAGCCCCATGCATCTCTCCTAATCCGTTCCTCTGGGGACTAGAGGACCCTGGATGGGGCACCTGCTGGTCCCATGCATTTCTTCCTATTTTACTAATACGTGTGTGTCCCTGAATCATATATATCACTGTTTGTGCATGCTTTGATGCTTCATATTAATACTGCCATATGGTATCTGTGCTTTCACATTTTGCGGTGTTGAACTTGAGAGTCATGTATGTGGACAGGTGCCAATTTATTCCTTTGCTTTTACCATTGTATGCTATTCAGTACAATGACTGTTCTACAACTGACAAAAAGAAGAGTAGGGTCTTTGAAGTTGACTGTCTGCCAGGTTGGTCAAGGTAACTGCCCTTAATTAGTCTAGGCCTCAGCACTACCATCTCGAAAATGGGACTTCTATGGACCTCCTCTTAGAGCTGGGACAGGGATTAAATGAGAAAACTCTTTCAAAGACTCACAGTGGTGTGTGACAAGGATGGTGAACCTCCCAGTGAGGAGGCCAGTGTCTTAGTCATCGGTGTCTTCAGCAATAAATAAACTCCTCCTCTTCCCCATGCTCCCCACCCTTCCTGGGAGCCCCACTGCTTCTAATCCTGATGCCCTGGAAAGACGACCTGGGCTGCCTACTGGGCATCTCAGTGTTCATGTGGATGGAACTTCAACTCTGTCAGGCTAATGGTAGTCATGATGATTTATAAAACCAGGAAACAGGCTGCACAGACACAGTGAGAGCCAGGGGTGGGGAGAAGGGAAGACCCAGGCAAATGTCCAGGCAGGCAGAAGCCTCCACAATGAGACGCCTGAGATCCTAGGGCTGCTGGATTCCCCTGCTCACTCCTCTGTGGGTCTTCGTGACAATCAGAGCCTTGACCCAGTCCAGGCTTCTTGGGGGTCCTTGTTGGGCCTGAGGAGCAATTTATTGATGAGGATGTGGTGGAGGAGGCTTTTGGGGTGATCACGTCTTCACAGAAGGCTACTTTCCGTCTCTGACATCACTTGGAGACAATTAAATATTTTCACCAGGAAAGGCCTTGAAATGTACCTCCCCCACCACTCATGGATGGGCGGGCCTCCATAAATCAGAAGGGGCATGGCACAGGTATCAAGTCAGAGAGTGCCAGTGGACACGATGGCTGTGGGCCCCGGCTCCGCCCCTCTTTCTCTCCTTTTAGGACCTGTGGTGGGTGATGGTCACTGGAGCACAGACCAACACACACAAATGTCTGCTCTCACAGATCTTACAGAAATTAGCCAGGTCAAGTGAGGGTTATCTTGAGGATGGGGGAATCAACATCAAGGGAAATGAACTGGAGCCAGCAGGACAGTTGAAATGCTCCAGGAAACAAAAAACACCGAAACGAACTTGTCAGTCCCTAGAACCGTGCCAGATTTCTGTGCCAAGAGGCCAAGGTCACCCTGGTTGGACTTCTTGGTTTTGGAGCTATGTTAGAGACTGGTTAGACTGGATCATCTGGCAAACAGCTGGTGCTCAATCATTTTAATATTCTCCACATTGACTTCCTTGTCTGCTGCAAGGGATCACCAGCATATCTGAGTCGTTAGAACTCCTCAGCATCAGTGGATTTCAGAGCAGCTAAAAAACCCTTCTTCTTTCCACCTCCACTCAGTAAGAATTCCAGATTAAATCCATTAATAGCTGGCAGGCTAAGGGTGACCTTCATCTTGTCTGCAGACAGAGCAAGGATAGAAGGGTAAGTTTGATCTTGGAAAGCCTGTTTACCCCAGTTAAGGGAATAGTTCAAGTTATCAACAGTATCATGCAGGTAACTGGCAAGTCATTCCTACTAAGTCCAAGTAATATATTTCTTCTTCCTGACTGCTGCAGCAATCAGGATAGGCTAGGTTATGCTGCAAAGACAAATAGCCTCAAACTCTCAGCGGTTTAAACCCACAAAACTTTGTTTCTTCCACATGGTGCTGCTGGGGCTCTTTCTGTGGCTGGAGGTTCTGAGTCACCCTCACTCTGGGAACCAGGGTAATGGACCAGTCAGTCACCCTCTGGAATATTGCCAAGTTCTGGGCTCCAGGAACTAAAAGTTCTCAAGGGTTTCTCACCAATAATTAAATGTTTGAATCTGGTTTGACAAGCTTTACTCCCACTGCCAGCTCAGAACTGATTGTTTGGCACCTCACCAGCCCCAAGGGAGCAAGAAGAGTGGCTCTCTTGAGTGCTTAGGGGCAGCAAGCCAGAAATGGTCGGAGAAATTGATGCTGAAACTAACTTTCCTTCCCGTCCAAGTCTCAGATTCAGACATCTTGCTAGTCTGGTTCTAATTAGTTAGGATGCCAGTGTTTTGACCTTGCCAAGTTCAAAAGCAATTTAGAAGGAAAAAAGTTTCATCAACTTGAACAGCATCCATTAGCTTAGGGGAAAAATTATGCAAGTCATAAATTATTTTTATCTGCTTGCTGACACTGTATCATGTCTTTATCTTCCTTTACTGAAAACCAAGAAGACATATATATAGCTCCTATAATTCCATAGTCTTATTTGGGTAACCAATAACAAAGCTGAGTAGAAAAAGGACATTTCAAACTCTTTGATCATGAATTCTACTTTACCAAAGTAGAATCAAAAGCCTGGAAAGATGAAGCAACTTTCCTAGAGTCACACAGCCAAAGATCACCATGTTACGTTCCACTTCTGTATTGCTAAATAGCAAGATGCTCATTAGAAATAATTCTATTCTGTCCCCTGGGGACAAAAGATCCTTTGAAGGTAAGAAAGAGGCATCTCCTCCCACAGGTGCCCTGCTCTGGAATCCTCCTAGGATCAGAGGTACCAGCACTTCCAGCCAATTTGGTGAGGCCGATGAGATCCTGCGTGGATCTGGCAGCTGAAGTTTCCGGTCATCTGGGGAAAGGCAGCCTGGCGCTAGATCTCTTCTTTAATCCCAGGACACAGGAGCAGCAGGGCATGTGTACACACACACACACTTCATGGCTCCCAGGCACTTACTGTTCAGCCTCACACTGGAAATTCCCAACCATTCATTTGTGTTTTTCTGCCCGGCCTCACCCTTTTGGGGAATGTACGGAGGACACAGGAGAGGCAAAGGGGAATAACAGCAAAGGGCAGAGGGTGAGAGGGCTGCCAGTAGCTGTCGCCCAAAGGACCCTGCAAGCCTAGGTGGGGTGGAGGTAGGCTGGCCTGGTGTGGAGGGCTCTAAAACTCTGGCTAGGTGCCAAATCCCCTAGTTTGGAAGGCAGGGCAAGGCAGGGAGGGAAAGAGAGGAGAGGAAGGAGGGAGGAAAGAGGCAACGGCTTGAAAGTGCAGATTCTCAGCAGGACTGACGTGGGGCTTGGGAGTCTCTACTTTTGACAATCTGTGGCTCACAAGTTTAGAAACGGTGGTTAAGATTCCAGTCCTGGAGAAAGAATTCAGGTTCCAGTTCTGCTGTTTACAGTCTGTTTGCCCTTAAGCAGGTCCCGTGGACTTTGAAAACCTTACTCTCACCATCTGCAAGTGGAAGCCCTGGTACATAAAGAATTTAGTGTATTGCCTGGCATGTGGTAAACATTAAATAAACAATGGCTATTTTAGTAACAATAATAATATTACTATACTATAATATGATATTATAATAATATTATAACATAATAATATTCATTGGGAGGACTGATGCAGAAGCTCTAGAACTCTGGCTACCTGATGTGAAGAGCCAGCTCACTGGAAAAGACCCCAATGCTGGGAAAGATTGAGGGCAGGAGGAGAAGGGGATGACAGAGAATGAGATGGGTAGATAGCATCACAGACTCAGCGGACATGAATTTGAGCAAACTCCAGGACACAGAGGAGGACAGAGGAGCCTGGCATGCTGCAGTCCATGGGGTCACGAAGAATTGGACACAACTTATCAACTGAACAACAATAGTGATAATAATATTAATAATAATAATGTATTATTAGTAATAGTATATTATATCTCAGAACTCTGATCACTCTATCAAAGCTTTCAGAGGCCTCAGGTGGCTCAGATGTTAAAGAATCCGCCTGCAATGTGGGAGACCTGGATTCGATCCCTGGGTTGTGAAGATCCCTGGAGAAGCGAACGGCTACCAACTCCAGTATTCTGGCCTCGAGAATTCATGGATTATACAGTCCATGAAATGGCAACCCACTCCAGTATTCTTGCCTGGAGAATGCCGTGGACGGAGGAGCCTAGTGGGCTACAGTTGATGGGGTTGCAAAGAGTCAGACACAACTGAGTCTCTTGAGTGCTTAGGGGCAGCAAGCCAGAAATGGTCGGAGAAATTGATGCTGAAACTAACTTTCCTTCCCGTCCAAGTCTCAGATTCAGACATCTTGCTAGTCTGGTTCTAATTAGTTAGGATGCCAGTGTTTTGACCTTGCCAAGTTCAAAAGCAATTTAGAAGGAAAAAAGTTTCATCAACTTGAACAGCATCCATTAGCTTAGGGGAAAAATTATGCAAGTCATAAATTATTTTTATCTGCTTGCTGACACTGTATCATGTCTTTATCTTCCTTTACTGAAAACCAAGAAGACATATATATAGCTCCTATAATTCCATAGTCTTATTTGGGTAACCAATAACAAAGCTGAGTAGAAAAAGGACATTTCAAACTCTTTGATCATGAATTCTACTTTACCAAAGTAGAATCAAAAGCCTGGAAAGATGAAGCAACTTTCCTAGAGTCACACAGCCAAAGATCACCATGTTACGTTCCACTTCTGTATTGCTAAATAGCAAGATGCTCATTAGAAATAATTCTATTCTGTCCCCTGGGGACAAAAGATCCTTTGAAGGTAAGAAAGAGGCATCTCCTCCCACAGGTGCCCTGCTCTGGAATCCTCCTAGGATCAGAGGTACCAGCACTTCCAGCCAATTTGGTGAGGCCGATGAGATCCTGCGTGGATCTGGCAGCTGAAGTTTCCGGTCATCTGGGGAAAGGCAGCCTGGCGCTAGATCTCTTCTTTAATCCCAGGACACAGGAGCAGCAGGGCATGTGTACACACACACACACTTCATGGCTCCCAGGCACTTACTGTTCAGCCTCACACTGGAAATTCCCAACCATTCATTTGTGTTTTTCTGCCCGGCCTCACCCTTTTGGGGAATGTACGGAGGACACAGGAGAGGCAAAGGGGAATAACAGCAAAGGGCAGAGGGTGAGAGGGCTGCCAGTAGCTGTCGCCCAAAGGACCCTGCAAGCCTAGGTGGGGTGGAGGTAGGCTGGCCTGGTGTGGAGGGCTCTAAAACTCTGGCTAGGTGCCAAATCCCCTAGTTTGGAAGGCAGGGCAAGGCAGGGAGGGAAAGAGAGGAGAGGAAGGAGGGAGGAAAGAGGCAACGGCTTGAAAGTGCAGATTCTCAGCAGGACTGACGTGGGGCTTGGGAGTCTCTACTTTTGACAATCTGTGGCTCACAAGTTTAGAAACGGTGGTTAAGATTCCAGTCCTGGAGAAAGAATTCAGGTTCCAGTTCTGCTGTTTACAGTCTGTTTGCCCTTAAGCAGGTCCCGTGGACTTTGAAAACCTTACTCTCACCATCTGCAAGTGGAAGCCCTGGTACATAAAGAATTTAGTGTATTGCCTGGCATGTGGTAAACATTAAATAAACAATGGCTATTTTAGTAACAATAATAATATTACTATACTATAATATGATATTATAATAATATTATAACATAATAATATTCATTGGGAGGACTGATGCAGAAGCTCTAGAACTCTGGCTACCTGATGTGAAGAGCCAGCTCACTGGAAAAGACCCCAATGCTGGGAAAGATTGAGGGCAGGAGGAGAAGGGGATGACAGAGAATGAGATGGGTAGATAGCATCACAGACTCAGCGGACATGAATTTGAGCAAACTCCAGGACACAGAGGAGGACAGAGGAGCCTGGCATGCTGCAGTCCATGGGGTCACGAAGAATTGGACACAACTTATCAACTGAACAACAATAGTGATAATAATATTAATAATAATAATGTATTATTAGTAATAGTATATTATATCTCAGAACTCTGATCACTCTATCAAAGCTTTCAGAGGCCTCAGGTGGCTCAGATGTTAAAGAATCCGCCTGCAATGTGGGAGACCTGGATTCGATCCCTGGGTTGTGAAGATCCCTGGAGAAGCGAACGGCTACCAACTCCAGTATTCTGGCCTCGAGAATTCATGGATTATACAGTCCATGAAATGGCAACCCACTCCAGTATTCTTGCCTGGAGAATGCCGTGGACGGAGGAGCCTAGTGGGCTACAGTTGATGGGGTTGCAAAGAGTCAGACACAACTGAGTGACTTTCATTTTCACTTTCAGGTCTCCATCAAACTCTGCACTAACTGTGGGGAATCACTTTAGCTAAAGTTGAGCTCCACAACTGAAAAAGAAAAATCAGACCCCAAATCCCTAGGGAATTGATCTGGACTGAAGGAGAATAAAACTTTCTTTTGCTCTCCATTTTCTTCTGGAACATGAAGAGCTTAACCTTATCTGAGAATGTGATGAAAAATCAGGGACAAATGTTTTCATTTCAAAGACACTGTTGGTGTTACATGTTGCTGAAAGGGTGGTGTTCACGTGTTGAGGGGATATCACTTTGCCTCCAGCTCCTTCCTGGGTGTGGGAACGGGCAAAAGCAGGAAGGACTGGACTTGGAGTGGAACAGAAAAGCTATTGTGTGCTGCTAAGGGCAGTACTAGAATTTGCAGGGACTTCCCTGGTAGTCCAATAGTTAGGACTCTGGGCTACCACTGTAGGGGGCATGGGTCCTATCCCAAGTCTGGGAATAAGATCCCACAAGCTGAGTGGCGAGGCAGCAATCTCAGATTCTTGCAGAAACTTCAAACCCAAATGTCTGTGGGGCTCGCCAGGTGGTGAAATGAGGGAAGCTGCATGTAAGAAAAACTAAGGGCCCACCATATGCTGTCTTTCCTGGTCCCGCTTTTGATGAAGATTTGGGCTCAGAGAAAAATATCCTCTCTATGAAAAAAACAAGAGAAGGGTGATAAATGGCAATTGACATGGCCATTGGAATCCGGAGCACCAAGAAGTGGAAGGGGTGGTAGAGAACTCAGGATAGTCACCCTGGCCTGCTCCATCTAAAGGGGCAGCCATGGCTCAGGCCCTACCCACGGTCATTTTGGGGGCGACAGCACACGGTGGGGCTGAGACCTTCCGAATCACTTAAGAGAACCCAGAAAAGTGGGCTGGTGTGTGTAATTTCCTGTTTCTTATGTGTTGCCTCCAATTTAAAAAAAAAAATTTTCCATCTAGACATCAAACCTAAAGTGCCTCTAATGCAAAACATTCTGATATTTAATAAACTACTAGTAGAGAACAAAAGATCTGTCAATTAAACTGTGACAAGTCATTGACTGTAAGACACATCTCAATTCCAAAGGTATTACAACGTAAAAAAAGAAATGTGTATCTAAGAATCCATGCAATTATTTGTTCATTTACTCAGTCGTGTCCAAATCTTTGAGACCCCATGGACTGCAGCATGCCAGGCTTCCTTGTCCTTCACTGTCCCCTGGAGTTTGCCCAAACTCATGTCCACTGAGTGGGTGATGTCACCCAATCATCTTGTTCTCCTTCTCCTGCCAGCATCAGGGTCTTTTCAAATGAGTCAGTTCTTCACCTCAGGTGGCCAAAGTACTGGAGCTTCAACTTCAGCATCAGTCCCCCCCATGAATATTCAGGACTGATGCAATACTGTATAAAAAGCTGGACTTGGCCTTTGACACGTTGCACAGTTTCCAGTCTACACAACTGTGCAGAGCAGCTCATGATGCCACCTTGGGCACTGCGGTTCACACTTGAGTCACACCTCTGAGTACCCAAGTCCCTTGAGAAGCAATCCCTCTTTGATCTTTATCTGGACCAGCAGTGAGTTGAGGCTGTAAAGAGGAAAGTGTGGCCCAGTTTGCTCCCATGGGTCACTAGATCCCTAAAGGTGATACCAAGGCCCTCAAAATGGTGGTTTAGTAGGCCCGGGCAGTGGGAGGGGGCATGGTGGGGGTCTTCATAAGGGAATCTAATTCCTGCCAGGGATGGAAGCTGCTGGAAATCTCCTACCTGCTTTCTTAAAATGTTAAGAAAAATTTTTAATTTCTTATAGTGGAGTATAATTATTAACAATGTTGTGTTAGTTTCAGGTGTAGAGTGAAGCCTCACCTGATTTTATGCATGGCTAATGTCACATACCTGGGCAGAGCAGCACTAGGCTGGAGGCTCAGCCATCCTCACCCCTGTTCCCAGGGCCCCTTCTCCGGCTGCCCCTCTGCCCAGGGGTCTCCAGTGCTTCCACAGAGAGTCTTTTGTTTATTTGGGCCACACCGCCTTGCAGCATGCAGGACCCCAGAGCCAGGGATTGAACCAGTGTTGTCTGCAGTGGAAGCACAGAGTCATATCCACTGGTGCACCAGAGAAGCCCCACTTCCCCAGAGAGTCTTGGCTCCTCCTTTGTTCCATCTTCCCAGAGGCCCCAGTTGCTGAGTCTGACCCAGGAAAAACAATTATATTGGACCCACAAAACTTTTCAATTTTATTAGTAAAATATAAAATGGCACAGACATTGGCGATAGGGTTGGAAAAGCAAAAGGATCAACCAACTCCTTCCAAAGCCCTCCCCAAATTGTCTTTGTCCCTGTCCTTCTCCAGAGGACCTCACAAAGTCTGTGGAAGGGGGACCATTGTCCCCAGCCGCATTATCACAGGTGGGAGCCCCATCACAGGAACCCCATCCTTTGAAGGCTCCCCATCAAGAAGAACCCAAAAAGTGCATTCAGATCTGCTGTCCTCCTCTCTGAGTGGTCAGAGTGCACCCAACCGAGCCAGACCCTCACGGGCATGGAGGAGGGCCAGGCAGACAGGGAAAGCTGGCTTCCCTCTCTCTGGACCAGAGCCGCGTGTGCACTCTCTCAGCATCTGTCTGCAAAGGAGCATGCCACTTGTACACGGAAGAGCCTGGCCCATGGGAGGCTCCTCTAGTGGGGTGCAAAGAACACCTTCAGAGACAGTCAGAGGGAGGTGGGGAGCTGCCACTAGAGACCCTGAAGGTTGGGACTTGCAGGTCCGGCTCTGATGGTGGGGTGCTGGCCAGTCCAGAGAGCCTTCAGCCCTACCCAGGCCTGCCCAAGCCTTCAGTGCCTAAAAGGGAACCTCTGACGTCATGCCCACAACTTCCCCTCCCCTGCTGATCTCTCCCCACAGGACAGAGTCCCTTTCAGAAATAAACATGGGAACCTCAGGTTTCCATGGTGGATTCTGATCTCATGGAAAACATCATGGAAATTCCTGGCCCTGCCTGTGGTGGGGGTGAAGGGGAGGCAGGAAGAACTCAGAGTGCAGAGGACAGTGTTTTCAAGGAGTGAGAAGTGGAAGAGGAACCCAGGCTGTGGAAAAAAAGAGAAAACGCTGGACTTGGGTCCTTCATGAAGAAGTGGAGGAGGAAAGGGTGTGGCTACTGCCTGCAGCTGCTCCCTGGCTCCTTCCTTGGAGCCTGCAGGCCTCAGCTCCTCCTACAGTCTGTCATTTGTGACCTGGTAGGCTGTCACAAGTCGGGAGGGGTGGGGTGGGGGCAGGACCTCCTGGTCACAGCACCCATGGGTGTGCCTGTCTCATCGATGGTTGAGAGCATCTCTACTGCTGAAGGTTGAGAAGCTGTATCAGGGTCTGCAGAAAGGGGTCTCCGGATCAACTAGTGATGCCTGACAGGGACAGAGGTTATTGCCACATATCTACCATCCTGCTTCCCTTTCACAGATGAGACACCAGAGGGATGAATGTCTTGATGGACTGGTGAGGGCCTGGACTAAACTCCCAGTCTTCACATTCATAGTCAATGTTCCTTCACAGATGCGGA
>SJYC01032056.1:0-11407 GCA_006408675.1 Madoqua kirkii | reverse complement strand
GGGGGGTGGGGGTGGGGGTGGGGCTGGTGAGGGTGGAATCCAAGCCAGCAGATTACTTCATCTCTCATTCCCAAAATGCCTGCCCAAGGGCAGAACCTTCTCTGGGAACATTCCCAGGAAACACCACACTAACCTCATGCAAGAAAAGACAGGTGCCCGCCTGGGGCATGGGGTCTGTACAGGGGCCATGGAAATCTAGCACCGCAGGTGGCCGGGGTGGCTGGCGACCGCAGCGGGACCAAGAGACGCGATGAGGTCTGGGGGAGTGGGCAGGAGAGGCCTGACCTGAGGCTCATTTGCGAAATGAGATGCCCGTGGTAACACAGGGGGAGTGGGTCAAAGAGGCCAGGCATTCAGTAAATGGGGGCTGGCATGGTATCTAAGGGACCCTCTAACCAGCCAACAGTAGAGGGGCGTTTTTTGTCTTGGGACATTGGAGTGAGCTGGGGAGGCCACCTGCTCTGTCCACAGTAGGTCATGAATGGTCAAGGGTGACCTCCAGGAGCTGAGAGCAGACCCACCCAGATGACCTTGCCTCGTTGCTCCAATCATCCCAGCTTGGGCCAGGCCCTTGGGTGAGGGTGAGTGTGAGGATGGGGGACCCCGGGCCATTGAGTTGATGACTGGACGGATGCAGGCAGGAGGGGAGCTCACACCGGCACCAGGACGTACGAGTTACTGCCGCAGCTGCGGGGGACATAGCAGATCCCTTCCACCACATCCCCCACCATCCTGCGGGGGCAGCTCTGCAGTCTCTGATAGGCAAACATGCCCACCCCCAGGCAGAAGAGGAGACCGAGGAAGGCCAGCAGCCCTACGGCCTGCCTTCGCGTGGCCACCTGGGAGTCGGGCATAGACGTCATAAGGATGCCCAGACTCCGGGGGCCTGCGGTGGTAAGAACGGGTTCCTTGGCCTTGGGGAGCTCCTCAGTCTCAGGGGCCCAGCTGCCCGAGGCCAGTGCATCCATGCTGGGGGGCCCTTCAGAGGCTATAGTGACCTTGAAGACGCTGGACAAGGTGGCGGACCCCAGGAAGGCATCCGTGTGAGCTGAAGAGGGACTTGTTTCTTTGGACCCTAGAGTGTTCTTTGATGAGTCCTGTACCTTGATTCCCACAGTTAGGCTTCCAGGCCCACTGCTGTCCTCTAAGACAGTGTGGGAAAGAGTCGGGGCCTGGGTGGAGGGGATCGGGGTGGAGGGGACCAGGGAGGGGAGGTCCTCAGAGGTTTTCCCCTCAGTCCAGAGGCCTGCCTCAGGTTGGTTGGCAGCAGAACTCTGCCAAGACGTGGTGGTGGTGATGGCAGCCTCGTTGAAAAGCTCAGTTTTCTGAGTCCCTCCATCTGGAGCTTTTGAAGTGGAGGAGGACCTGGTCCCCATGGAACCAGCCACTCCTGGTGAAGTCCCCAGGGCACTCTCTGCCCCCAGACCACTGCTTTCACCTGTGAAGTTCACCTCTGTGGCAGCAGGCCAGTACATCTCTCTGGCGCCCAGGGTGGTCCTGGGCTCAACCTCACCGATTTGCCTCTCGAATGTGCCGCTCTTTTGAGTCACAGCAGCCTTGTGGTCTAGTTGCTCCATGGCTTTCTGGACCCATTCCTCCTTTGGGTCAGCACAGAATAATTTACCCTTCACAGTCTTCAGGCTGCAAGGAAGGAAGACAAGGGAACCAGTGATGCTTAGATGCCTCATGGAGTAGGAGCATCACACAAAATCTCTGCAGGTGAGCCGACCTGGCTGGAAATCAAGTCCCCACCACTTACTAGCTATGAGCTGTGAGCTTTTTAACCAAGGCAGCTCAGCTCACAGAACTTCTGTGTTCTCACTTGAGAACTGGAAAGAGTCCTGTCTTCTGCAGGGTGACCAACCATCCCAGAAAAACTGGGACTGAAGGGGTCTTTTTTGTGAAAATTCTGGCAAACCAGGACAAGTTGGTCACCCGCTTCTGTGTTATTGTAAAAACATTTTAAAGATGTAAAGCACCTGGTTCACAGTGCATGAATGAGAACTCAGTTGCTCAGCCGTTTCCAGCTCTGTGCGACCCCATGCACTGATACGTACCAGGCTCCTCTGTCCATGGAATTTTCCAGGCAAGCATACTGGAGTGGGTTGCCATTTCCTACTCCAGGGGATCTTCCTGACCAGAAATATAGTAAAAATGTAAGTCATAATGTCATGAACGTGAAGATGGGGTCTCTTCACTGTGAGTTTTCTGATTGGGAGATATCCCAGGTGTTCTCTGCCTCAAGATGTGTGACTGGCAAGCTTGGTGGTGGAAAAGACTCAACGTCATAACCTCCACTTCCTCCTCTCCTTCAGCTGAAGGCTGCCCTCTGGACCTCTCTCCTCTCCTAGAGTGTATCCTCAGGCTACAAGGACCTCTAGGGTGCTACAACTCTCTATATGGTGGCCCTGATGGGACCCTCAAAGTGCAATGTGAGTGAAAGTGTTAGTTGCTCAGTCATGTCTGACTCTTTGTGACCCCATGCACTGTAGCCCACCAGGATCCTCTGTCCATGGAATTCTCCAGGGAAGAATACCGAAGTGGATTGCCATTCCTTTCTTCAGGGGATCTTCCCAACCCAGGGATCAAACCCAGGTCTCCTGAATTGCAAGCAGATTCTTTACCATTTGAGCCATCAGGGATGCTCAAAGAATACTGGAGTGGGTAGCCATTCCTTTCTTCAGGACCCTGGGTTCCATCCAAATCTTGAGCTTCCTTTGAAGCCTGCGCGTGGCTTAGTACCAAGACCACAGCTCAGAGCTGGCTGCTCCACCCCTGCTCCACACCCTGGCCTGTGATCCACACCCGAGAAATTTTGTCTCATTAGCAAGATGGCTTCTATATACATCCCCATTTTACAGATTAAAAAACTGAGGCTTAGAGGGGTAATATAAGTGTGCCTGTCTCCAATATGTTAGGAAGCCAGAGAGGTCCAGAAAGCGAGCATGACCCTGAAGGACCCACAGGCGCAGTGGAGCATCCCACTTCCCCTTTGCCAACAGAAGAGAAGCAAACATGTAGGGCGGCATGGGGGAAGTGAGGTTTGACAGGTGAGCAGAGCTCAGGCTGTAGCGCACGTGCCCTCTTAGTAATCAGTGGGAGGAAGTACAATTCTCTTTAGCTGGGCCCCTGCTTCGAACAGGCTGTTTCCTGTTGCCAGGAGTCAGGGTCTGGCTGAGACTGCTTTAGGACCCAAAGGTCAGTCCTGGGGAAAGGCCCGAGGGCGGGGCGACTGGGCAGTACCAAGAGGGACCCCAAATGAGCAAGCAGCCGAGATGGCCAGGAGTCCCAACACCCAGAGGGGAAGCTGGCTTGGCTGGACCCCTCCCAGAAGTCTGAAGTCTGAGAGGGATTCCGTTTCCTTATCTGTTCAATGGGGATAATAATCTTGGCCTCTCTATTGTCAGCAGCTTCCAGGTACACTGCCAAGAGCTTTAGTTTCACTATCTCCTTACATTCTCCTCAAAACTACCCATTTGAACAGATAAGGAAACCAGAGCCCAGAGAGTAGATAAGATCACTGGGGCCACCCAGACTGTAAGTGGTAAAGGCAGCGTTCACACCAGATCTGCTGGCATCTAGAGCCTGCACTTTCAGAACACCATGCTTTTCCTCTCCCATGAAACCCAGCAGGTTCCAGTGCTGCATAAAACATCCTTTGGCCCAGTAGGAATTACCACCCCGGGTGGCTTCTCCAGGCCATTCAGGAATGCCACGGCTCACGTTTGCTCAGGACACAGATATTAAGGTCAGCGAGGAGGCCAGCAGGTCAGGAGTGAGAGGAACACTTGCTGAAAGCCCTTGGCCCGGAGCCCAGTTTGGGGTGACAGGATGTGGACATGGATTAGCAGAGACCAGGTGCCTGAAAGGAATGCAGAGGCTGAGAGGGCAGTACCTACATGACAGCTCCATCATTGCAGGACTCCCGATTTCGTTGGTAGCCGACTAGACGAGACACGGGAATCTTCTGGGTCATTTTGTTGCAGGAGAAGTTACACTTGTTCACACCGTGTTGCTGTCCTAACCCCACAGAGGCCCCCAGTCAGCTGGACTGTCCGTGGACATCTGGCTTCCCAACCCCATGCCAGCTTGTCCCAGACGCACCCTCCTGGCCAGAACCAGTGCCCCGCACTCTTGACCTCAGCCCCCTGTCCCCAGCCAAACCTCTCTAGGCCTCAGTTTCCCTACCTGTAAAATAGGGACAGCAATAGAATCCACCTCACAGATTTGTTGTAAGGATGGAGGAAAATGAATTCTTAAGCTCTTATTGTCTGGCACATCTTGTTTAATTTTAAAATTCAGTTGCTGGAGTGGGTTCACCAGGGGAGAGGAGTGTGAAACTGACAAGGATCTTCCTGAGGTTACACAGCCAGCAAGTGATGGAACAGGCTTTCCTGCCAGGCCTGGCTCCCAGCCCTTCTGGACCTGTGACTGACCCGCTGCCATTCCCCCCAATATGCTCTTACTCTAGTAAGTCACCTGCTCAACTCTCACCCTCTCGCATCAGGATCCCATCCCTCCATCTCAGCCTGATCCATTTCCACAGCCTCTGAGACGCCCCTAGATCTCTGTCCATTCACATTCCATGTATATTCCCTGTGTAGATCACGGTCACTGACAACTACCGTAATGACACATATATATGCCCAGACCAAAAAAAAAAAAACCCAACACACAAAGGCATACATGCCACCAGGCCGAAGTAGCAGGTAACAGAAAGTTTAAATATATAACGATAACCACCTTCTAAGCAGTGTGCTGAGCAGACAATTCTTTGCTCTGCCCTTAAGAGTCAGGATGAGGGCTTCCCTGGTGGCTCAGTGGTAAAGAATCCACCTGCCAATGCAGGAGTCACGGGTTCAATCCCTGATCTGGGAAGATCCCAGATACTGTGGAGCAATTAAGCTCGTGCAGTAAAACTATTGAGCCTATGCTCTACAGCCGGGGAGCCACAACTACTGAGTCTGAGTGCCCTCTGGCCTGTGCTCAGCAAAAAGAGAAGCCATCGAAATGAGAAGCCTGAGCACCACAACGAGAGAGTAGCCCCTGACCGCCTCAACTAGGGAAAGCAGAGTGCAGCAAAGAAGACCCAGCACAGCCAAGAAGTGAATACAGAAATAAATAAATTGTCTATAAAAAGAGCCAAGATGAACTGGGAAGCAACTACAGAGAGGAACCAAATGGGCCATTTGGATTCCCAAGACAAGCTGGGGGAGCAGGAGAAGGGAGGAGGGATAGAGATGGGGTTGTGCATGGGGTGGGGCAGAATGGGATAGGCAGGACCTTAAGATGGCTGGGTCCCAGGTTGAGCCAGACGGAAACCCCAGGAGAGAATGACAGTGACTCAACAGAGAGCTGAGAACCCAGATATTTTATATAAACATTCAAAGTGGTTTGCACTGCATCTCTACCTTCCCCTAAAATTTCTAGCAAAATTTACTCTGCTTGGTATAAGTTCGAGAGGGGCAGGCCAAAAAATGAAGAGCTTGAGTTTCTGATTGGAGTCAAGGTCATTTGCAGTCGAAGCAAGACCTCAGAGGGTCTTGAAAAATCTAGAGGTTAGGACTTCCAGGGCAGTGGAGCCGAAAGAACAAACTTATTTTATTTCTGCAGAGCTTGGGAGGACCCCAGATATCCCTGGGGTTCCACCAGAACACACATTGCTCTTGCACAAAAACTTAATGCACGTGGACACAGAAACCAAATAAGATCCACCTTCCCAAATACAGGTGTGCATGCACACCTTCTAAAACCTGCTGCCCCTTCTCTCATCCTGTCCCCTGCCTCAGCCCACCCTGCCTTGTGGGGAGTAGGGGGAGTCAGAGCTTGCAAAGTCAGGGCCAGGCCACTAGGGGGCATCACTAGTAGCCCCCAAGATGGGTAGGGGGGCTCCCCGCAGCTGGTCCTTGAGTCACCAGCTGCCCTTTCTCTCTGAGCAACCAGGATGTGAAAGTTTCCTTGCTGCCTAGTCACCCTACTTTCCCCGAAGCAGGACCTCGGGATGACTCAGCAGCAGCCTCCCCAGGTCCTACAGAAAGTTTAAATATATAACGATAACCACCTTCTAAGCAGTGTGCTGAGCAGACAATTCTTTGCTCTGCCCTTAAGAGTCAGGATGAGGGCTTCCCTGGTGGCTCAGTGGTAAAGAATCCACCTGCCAATGCAGGAGTCACGGGTTCAATCCCTGATCTGGGAAGATCCCAGATACTGTGGAGCAATTAAGCTCGTGCAGTAAAACTATTGAGCCTATGCTCTACAGCCGGGGAGCCACAACTACTGAGTCTGAGTGCCCTCTGGCCTGTGCTCAGCAAAAAGAGAAGCCATCGAAATGAGAAGCCTGAGCACCACAACGAGAGAGTAGCCCCTGACCGCCTCAACTAGGGAAAGCAGAGTGCAGCAAAGAAGACCCAGCACAGCCAAGAAGTGAATACAGAAATAAATAAATTGTCTATAAAAAGAGCCAAGATGAACTGGGAAGCAACTACAGAGAGGAACCAAATGGGCCATTTGGATTCCCAAGACAAGCTGGGGGAGCAGGAGAAGGGAGGAGGGATAGAGATGGGGTTGTGCATGGGGTGGGGCAGAATGGGATAGGCAGGACCTTAAGATGGCTGGGTCCCAGGTTGAGCCAGACGGAAACCCCAGGAGAGAATGACAGTGACTCAACAGAGAGCTGAGAACCCAGATATTTTATATAAACATTCAAAGTGGTTTGCACTGCATCTCTACCTTCCCCTAAAATTTCTAGCAAAATTTACTCTGCTTGGTATAAGTTCGAGAGGGGCAGGCCAAAAAATGAAGAGCTTGAGTTTCTGATTGGAGTCAAGGTCATTTGCAGTCGAAGCAAGACCTCAGAGGGTCTTGAAAAATCTAGAGGTTAGGACTTCCAGGGCAGTGGAGCCGAAAGAACAAACTTATTTTATTTCTGCAGAGCTTGGGAGGACCCCAGATATCCCTGGGGTTCCACCAGAACACACATTGCTCTTGCACAAAACTTAATGCACGTGGACACAGAAACCAAATAAGATCCACCTTCCCAAATACAGGTGTGCATGCACACCTTCTAAAACCTGCTGCCCCTTCTCTCATCCTGTCCCCTGCCTCAGCCCACCCTGCCTTGTGGGGAGTAGGGGGAGTCAGAGCTTGCAAAGTCAGGGCCAGGCCACTAGGGGGCATCACTAGTAGCCCCCAAGATGGGTAGGGGGGCTCCCCGCAGCTGGTCCTTGAGTCACCAGCTGCCCTTTCTCTCTGAGCAACCAGGATGTGAAAGTTTCCTTGCTGCCTAGTCACCCTACTTTCCCCGAAGCAGGACCTCGGGATGACTCAGCAGCAGCCTCCCCAGGTCCTGCTGAGCAGAGTCAAGAGTCAGTACTCTGGACTGGAGTGGCAGGTGACTTCTGGGGGGAATCCCCAGAAAAATGGTGCCCCTGGTGACCTGGAGCCAGGAGGAGGCTGCCCAGTGGGCAGGAGGGACAAACTAGGGAAGCTCAGTGCCCTCTTCTGACTCTGCATCCACTATGCCCACCTCTAGGGCTTAATGAGCCACAAAGGCAGCCTGTCTCACAGTCCCCACCCTCTGCCCCGGTGCCTGATGGCCTTGGCCGGGTTCTCTTCTCGCTTTTGCCTGGGAAGCTGGTGTAACTAACTGAGCGGGCTTTCCTTCTAGGAACTACAATTTCCTGTTCTGTAACTGGGGATAACGTCTCAACCAGCCAGTCGTCTGTCAACTGTCGTGTGAATGCAGGAGGACAGGGACCTTGAATGTCTTGGTGTCACAGTGTTTCTCATCATCAAGCATAAGGTGGATATAAATATTCATTGAATGAAATAAAGTCTCAGCCTACCTATCCTCCACCCACCTCCCTACCCGTCTATCTATCCATCCGTTTATCTGCCCCCTCTTGTCAATCCGCTACCCGTTCCTTGCCACCCACCTGTCTACCTCCCACCCACCTCCACTCACTCCAGTCCATCAATCTACCCGTGCCCCACTTACCTACCTACCACCTGTCCACCTAGGAACTCTCCACCCCCTTCACCTGCCCATCCCTCCATCTCTCTCCAGCCCACTCACACTGCTTCATCCATCCATCCACTCCCTGATCCAGCCAACATCTGTTTGAGTTACTTTGAGTATCTGCAAAGACCCAGGCCCTCTTGTCCTTAACTCTGAACTCCTTCTCCCAGAGGTGCTGATGCTGAGCTCAGAGAGAGTACCTCAGTCCCAATAAATGCTATCAGATCACCATGCTCACTTGGTCAGCCAACAAAGGCTGACTTGCCTCTAGCCAGGCCCTGTGTGGAGCAGAGGGATGAAGAAGGCCCATCTCAGCCTCAGAAGTCTCTCAACCTGATGGATGGCTAAGACAGAACCACAGAGTATCATAACTTTTCTTAGTAGACCACCTATGGTGTATTGGACCCTAGCTCAGCCCACACACATCTGCTCTCATTAATTCCTGCAAAAAGATTACTTTTATCCTCATTTTAAAGATGTGGAAGCTGAGAATCAGAGAGGTTTAATGACTCGCCCAAGGCCACACAGCTGCTTAGTGGCAGATCTGGTTTTCCTCCCAGCCCCGAAGACAATCCACTATTCTAGGCTGCCTTAAACGCCAAGGAAAAACACCCTGTTCCAGAACAGACCTCAGAGTAGCTGCAGTTTACATGAGGGAGAGACCATCTCCAACTACGAGTGATCAGAGGAGGTTTCCTGGAGGAAGTGTACATTAGGCTGGAGCTCAAGGACTGTTCGGAGGGTTATTGACAGGAAAAGATGGGAATGTTCCATGTCTCTGG
Source organism: Madoqua kirkii (assembly GCA_006408675.1). NCBI lineage: Eukaryota > Metazoa > Chordata > Mammalia > Artiodactyla > Bovidae > Madoqua > Madoqua kirkii. The sequence goes on along the minus strand of SJYC01032056.1, from coordinate 2,608 downwards.
GTTTTTGGGTGATAGAGAGAGAGCTTTAACTGTTGCTCAGCTGTGTGTCTCAGATGAGTCACTCAGGTTCTCTGAGCCTCCCTTCCCTATAAAATAGACATGATAATAACTGCTTCATGAGATGGTTATGAGAATAAAGCTTTTAAAATATCTGGACCCTTAGAGCAGGGTTTTCTCAACAGCAAACACCACTGACATTTTGGACCACATGATTCTTTGCTGTGGAGGCTGTTCCATGTACCGTAGGATGTTTGGCATCACCCCTGGCCTCGACGCACTAGATGCCTGAATACCTCCCACCAAAACGTAACAACCAAAAATGTGGCCAGAAATTGCCACATGTCTCCTTGGGTACCAACTCCGGCACCAAGGACCACTGCCTTAGAGATACCCACATGATTCTCTCCCCTGCCTCCCTCAATGCCCCCTTCTCCCTTGACTCCCTACATAAAAATCACAACATCTTCCACACCACCCTTTGATCCCTGTTTTTTTTTTTTAATCACAGCATTTTTTTCCTTCTAACAGACCAAATCTTTTACTAATTCATTTTGAGTATTATCTGTCTTTTCCAGTTGATATTCAGCAACCCCAAGGGCTGATGTGGCCCCAGCACCTAGAATTATACCTGGCACATAGCAGGTGCTTATCTACTAAATGAATCAACAAAATGCAGAAGGAAGCCACTTTGTACATGTAAAATCCCAACCAGTGGGAAATAGAGGTATTTTTAATTTAGATTCGACCCGGGCCTGGATCTGACACTCTCGATTTATCCTCTTCTGCCTTTCCCACCCACCCCTACTGCTAATCAGGGGGGCAGACGACAGCAGCTTAATTCAGTTGTTTTTTTTTCCCCTCTTTCTTGTCAGAGCTTGAGTGGGAGTGAATGCGTCACTGCTCAGGGAGGAAAATTCTCTGTTCTGACTTGTATCTGCAGGTTTGTTATATAAAGCAGAGAAGCCTCCTGCCTGACACAGCCCCGCAAACCCACATTTGGGAACTGACGCAGCCACCCTGCACCAGCCAGGGCGGTAGCCCCAGAGTCCGCAGCTCCCCCCTCTCCTGGCCTCTCCAGCTTGTAGTCCAATTCCTAAGTCCTGTAGGGGCTCCCGGGGGTGGGGGGTCTCTCTGAGCCACACATGTCAGCGTAACTAAGAATTTCCAAGATGAACCTGGCCAAATGCTCAGTTGTAAAGCAGGAGAGATGGAGTCTCAGAAAGGTCAGAATAATGGCAATATCTTCCAACAAAACCAGTGTCCAAGATTAGGGTGGGCACCTGATGGTTTTGAAGCCTCAGGCTCCTGGATAGAGCTTCCAGAGTGCGCCCCACCCAGGATCCCTCCTCCATCCTAGCAGAGAAGACCTCCCCCCACCCCAGCTTAGTAGAAGCGATCCTCCTCTTTCTCCCACTTGCCAAGCGTCCTTAGCCTCACCACGCACATATAGGCAATACCTATATTTAAAGGTGCAGCAGCTGGGACCAAAGAAGGCAATACCGCACTTAGGGCACAGCTATGGCCAAGCCACCTCCACCTGACTCCTCATCTTCCAGCCCTCACTGTCCGCACACACCTCAGGGCTCAGGGGTTCAAGCCCAGGAAGCAGGAAGGCCAGTTGCACTTGGCCTGCACCAACCCCACTCGCCTGCTCTCTGCCCCACCAGTGGCTTTTCCCCAAACAGAGGGACTCGGAGGACAGTGCGCTCCATGGAGGTGTCCTGGAAGCCAGAGACTGGTGCTCATTTTCCCAGGCTGGCTGTGTGCCCTAAGGCAGCCTCCCGCCCTCTCTGAGCCTCAATCTGCCAGATGGCCTGGGTATTCCCAGAGGATAGGGCTGACTCAAACAGCTCTTGAAGGCAGTGAGATCCACAGATGCAGGCGCATGCATCCACGCTCCCTCCTGCACCCACTCTTACCCTCTCCTGTCATACTTGCTGGCTGTGCATCTTCAGGTCAGTTTCTCAACCTCTTTGGGCCTCCATCTTACTCATGTTGGGTGGGATCGATACATCATGCCCTCCCAGATCCCAGGCTCCAGAAAGAAAGTGACTTGAGGTGAAAACATTTTCTAAACTGTGCTTTGGAGGAGAAAGATAGTACCCTGGGTGGGGAGTGGGGGTGGGGACAGACATGGGCAGAGAGATTGGGGGCTAGACCAGAGGCACAGTGATGAGCCCAATTCATGAGCTGCAATGACATTGACCTCCACTGGTCCTGGGTCCCTTCTCCTTGGGAGGCCTTGAAATTGGGCAGGAAAAAGTCCCAACTGTGGCCTGGCCTGGGGCCAAGCCGAGACTACGGGAATCAGGACCGAAGGTTACATATTAACCCCGGAAAGGGAGATGAGCCCACGGTCTGCCAGGGCTCCAGGTCTGCCAAGTGCCCACCGAGAGCTTCCTCAGGCTTCCCACCACCCCCACTCTCCCGGCACCCCACACCTGGCATCGTCTGCTGCCCACACCACCTCCCTGCACTGCCAAGTGGTCACCACCTTGCTCACTCGGCCAGGCAGGGACAGTCTCTGGTGAGAGTAAATTTTTCCAGCCGGAGGGCAGACCACACAACCGGAGAGGTGTCCAGCCGCATCTCCCCCCCCCCCCCCGAT
>SJYC01032055.1:0-37706 GCA_006408675.1 Madoqua kirkii | reverse complement strand
CCCCCCCCCCCCCCCGATTCCCCACATCCAGCTCCTACTTCCCCCACCCAGCATATATGTCAAGAAGGGGCTGCCAGGGATCTCAGCCTTACCCAGAGAAGGCTCTCTCTGTCAGGCTTGAGGGGCAGAAGTGGGGCTAGGGGCTCCCCTTACCTCGCTCATGCCTGAGTCCACCCCACTCACCGGCTAGCAGCGCAACCAAATGGCAGAGGACAGCCAAGCAGAGCAGCCACGAGAGAGGCGGAAGACCCATGGCTGGGGCGGGTGGGAGTCCAGGGGCGCCAGGCAGACGGCAGGGGCCCTTGTCGAAGCTCAGTGCTTGTCCCCTGGCTGCCTGAGCTCTGCTGCGATTTATAATGGGGCTCCTCTGCCTCCGCCTCCGCCTCCAGCCCCCGCAGGCAGCAGGCAGGCGGTGGGAGGGGAGAGGAAGGGAGCGTGTGCAGCAACTGGATTCCTCAGGATGTTGCCAAGGAACCGAGCGAGCAGCTCCCTGGCTCTGGGTGAGCCGCTCGTGGTGGGAGGACTGGGCTGGCTCCGCATATAGGGATCTGCCTGGGAGGCTGGACCCGGCCTGTTAGGGTTCAAAGGGCTTCCTCTCCTCCCATCTGCTGAGGCTGCCTTCCTACTGGGAGCTGGCACATGTCCTAGGGTCTGAGCTGGGGCCCTAGCCCCTAAGTGGGCCGAAAACAAAGGACAGAGGACTGGAGAGTGCTGGCAGCAGGCAGGCAAGCCAGGAGGACTCGGGGGTCCCGCCATCTGGGCTCTGATAGAGTCTCCCCTGGTCTGGGAGGGAGCTCTCCGATGCCAGGAAGGACCTCTAACCCTTAACCTCTCAACGGCCCAGCACCTGGGGGACCTTGTTCATCAAGGCGTTCCCCGAGGCCAGCATGGAACCTGGCAAACAGTAGGGGCTCAATACAGCAAAGGCCTGCGGAAAGAGCCAGCCCCACTTCACAGGGCAGATGGGGAAACTGAAGCCCTGAGAGGGGGCCAAGTCATTCACAGAGAGCATCAGAGAGGAGAACCCACCTCCCTGCCACAGAGGAGAGCAGGCAGGCCCAGGGGTGGGCGGCTCAGGACACGGCAAAGAGCTCCGGCCTCCCTACCTCCACCCCTACTACCTCTCCTCTCCTCTTCGGCATTTTCCTCATCTCCCCCCTTCCATCACCCACTCACCCGCTGTGAGCCCAGGGGAAACATGGCTGTCACCCCTGGTAACTTGGGGCCTCTCGGGTGGTCCTGAACGCAGCAACATGCCCTGAAAGATCCCTGCCCCTCCTGAGGGCTCCGTTCTCCCATCTGTTCAAGCAGGGAGTTGGGTTGATCACTGAGGAGGGGGCTTCCCAGCTCCGACTTCCCAGGCTCTCTCTCTGTCAGAGGCCATGACAAGAGGTACAAGCATGACTGGCCATCAGCTCCCACCAAACTGGTCTCAGAGCTTGCTGGTGTGAATGGGCACTGCACAGCAGCTTTCGAGGCTGCCTTCCCCACAGGCAGTGGCAAGAATCCCCAAGACTCCAGGAGACTCTAGCAGGAGCCCACTCAGTCTGGGGCAGGAGTTAACCACGAACCCACTCCCATCGAGGTGACTCTGGGCTGCCAGCCAGAGCAAAGCCAGTCTGTCTGTGAGCTACAGCTGCAGGCTATGGAGCCAGTTGGTCTAGGTGGGGCTGGGCAGACGGGTCATAGCTCCCAGGGCACCTCACTTTTACCCTAAAGCTGTCTGGGGTGTGGAGCTAGAAGGCTGGACTCTCCTTGACAGGGAAGGGCATCCTTGGCCCTGGACAGTGTCCACTCAAGCTCAGAGAATCTGTCCAGCCCACGCAGACATAAAGTAGTAAACTTCACATCCCTCAGTGTATAGCTGGGGAAATTGAGGCCCAAAGAGGGACAAGAAGTGATACAAACTGAGGTCCCAGGCTCTTTCTGTTCTGCCCATGATGAGAAGCTGGGGGTGGGGCGGGGGGGGGAAGGAAGGGGAGGAGAATACTGGAGTGGGTTGCCATTTCCTCCTCCAAGGGATCTTCCCGACCCAGGGACTGAACCCATGTCTCCTGCATTGGCAGACGGATTCTTTATCACTGAGCCACTGGGAAAACCCAGAAAGAGGAGGAGGGGGAGAGAAAGGAAGAGGGGAAGGGGAGAGGGGTGAGGGGAGAGGCAAGTCCTGAGAAACCCCACATTTCATAAAGGACAAGAACCAGGTTGGACCAAATATTTGGGGATACCCTTGTTCTCTTGGCCCCATACTATGCTCCAAAGAAGGATTTAGAAAGCAAAGACTTTGGGGTCAGATGATCCTGGTTTTGGCACTATCTCCATGCTATCTCTGCCTCTCTGATTTCACACTTACTTTGAGATAGGCAGTGTTTTAAGTGCTTTGAATGACTAATTCAGCAAATTATGTCACCAAACCCAGGTGTAAACAAGATGCCATTATCGTGGTCCATTTTATGGATGGGGAAATTGAGGCATGCCAAAGTTAAGGAATTATCTGAGTATCATCATCCCAGAAGTGGGAAGCCTGGATGTGCCCCAGCCAGCTAACTCTGGAGTCTGAGGTCCTGACTCCAAATTACACTTTTCTCTCCACCTGCACTGTGAGGACTGCTGTGGGAATTGAGTTTGTGCCCTTAAGGTACCGGTTCACAGTCTGGCACGGAACAGGTACCAGAACACAGAGATAGCGTTGCTATTCTCTGTCCAGCCCTTGGGAATGTCCCCTGTCCTCTTCTGGCCCAGCTTTTGCTCCCACAGGATTGGAATGGTCACCCCACCTGTCCCATCAGGGTGTTAAGAACTGAATTTAGATTCAATTCAGACTCAGTAGCCAGGCTTTTAGGATGGTGGGACCTGAGACAAACATGACTCAGTCACTTATGAGGGGTATCATCTTGGGCAAGTGACTTAACTGCTCTGAGCCTCAGCTTCCCCATCTGTAAAATGGGATGCTAATAGTCCCCTCACCGAATCACTCACTCCCTGGGGAGTTCACAAATCTAAGGATTTCATGGTGCCTGACACACAGGAACCATTGGTGCTTATTATTCAACCTTGGCGCATGCCTGGCACTGTGCTGAACAGGGAGGGAGAGGTGGGGCAAGAGGAGAGGTAGGGAAATAAGTCAAAGTTTTTGCCCTCAGGAGCCCCAGTTCAGTAGTAAAAGAAGATGCAAGTCCTATCAGAGGTTCGAAGGCTGTGGGTCTTAGGGAAAGAGAGAAGTCTTTTTTCTTGTCTGGGAATCAGTGAAGGTAGGAATAAGAGATGATATTTCAGCCACAAAGTGGGCAGAATTTTGCTGGGTTTTTTTTACATTATTGTTTTGAAAAATTTGTAAACAATAGAAAAGGGATGAAACAAAGAGCTTTCCTGCATTTTTCCATATTTGATTCATCTTTCTTCTTTTTGCCAAGCCATCTCAAAATGGTTGCCTGATACTTTGCCTCTGAATTCTTCAGTATGTACCTCCACTGTATAAAGACATTGTCTTACATGAATAGGATACTATTATCGCACCTAGCAAAACTAACGATTCTTATATCTCTTATGACTTTTAGTTAATGTTCAAATTTCTCCAAGTATCCTGAAATGTATTTTAAGTTTCTTCTCCTGTCTTCCTTCTTTCCCTCTTTCTTCCTTCCTGTCTATCGACTACTGAGCCATGGTCCAGTTTAGGTTCATGCATTGCTTATGGTTGTTTCTATTAATCTTACATTAGACTTCTCTTACATTTTTTATGATTGAACTCCTGAAGAGTCAAGACCATTGTCTCTCTCACTGTTTTTCTCACTGTGTGTTGTCTCTGAGGAAGGAATGGGCAGGAAGTCTGCTGCTAAACACTTTGAAGCTGGAGTGAGAAAAGAGGATGCTATTCAGGGAAAAAAGGAAGCTGGGAATCTTCTGAGCTGAGGAATCACCAGAGCAGCCCTGGGTAGCAGGAAAGAGGGTTTTTGCAGGGTCAGTGGGATGGTAGGGAGAGAGATATTCTCACCTATATTCTGCAGACCCACTGGTGGCTGGGACCCTCTTGGGTGCCCCAAAGAACAGGGAGGCTGCATCACTGTTGTGGAACATGGAGGATTCTCCCAGCATCGGAAGCAGGACAGAAACAAGTGGGGAATGGGGTGGGGAGCCCAGGGCATGCCTGTGGGACCCCAGGATGGTAGGAGGAATGTGGTGGCCAGTGAGATGCCTCTCCAGGTCCCCCTGGGGGCTGCACTCCCTGCCCTAGCCAGCCCTACCCAGCTCACCTTTTCTGACCTCTAAAGAGGGCAACACATATGCTCCAGACATGTCCCTCTATCTGTGCACGTGCCTGGCCACCCTCTCTTTTATTGTGGTAAAATAAACATCACTTTGCCAACAAAGGTCCATCTAGTCAAAGCTATGGCTTTTTCAGTAGTCATATACAGATGTGAGAGTTGAACCATAAAGAAGGCTGAGTGCTGAAGAATTGATACTTTTGAACTGTGGTTCTAGAGAAGACTCGAGAGTCCCTTGGACTACAAGGATATCAAACCAGTCAGTTCTAAAGGAAATCAGCCCTGAATAGTCATTGGAAGGACTCATGCTGGAGCACCAATATTTTGGCCACCTGATGCAAAGAGCCAACTCATTGGAAGAGACCCTGATTCTGGGAAAGACTGAGGGCAAGAGGAGAAGGGAATGAGATGAGATGGTTGGATGGCATTACTGACTCAATGGACACGAATCTGAGCAAACTCCAGGAGATGATGGACAGGGAAGCCTAGCGTGCTGTAGTCCATGGGGTTGCAAAGAATTGGATGGGACTTAGCGAACAACCACATACATCACTTAAAAAATTAACATTTAACCATTTCTAAGTGTTCAGTTCAGTGGCATGAAGTGCATCCACATTGCTGTGTACCCATCAGCACAATCCATCTCCAGAATTTTCTCATCTTGCAAAACTGCAAGTTTGGACCCAATGAACGATAACTCCCATTTCCTCCTGCCCGCCGCTCCTGGCAACCACCAATCTGCTTTCTATGTCTAGGAGTCTGACTCCTCAAGGAATCAGACAGTACTTTCTTTTTGTGACTGCCTTCTTTCGCTTTCAAAGTTCATCCATGTTGTAGCATGTGTCAAAATTTCCTTCCTTTTAAGGCTGAATCATATTCCACTGTATGATTAGACAACATTCTGCTTTTGCATTCATCCATCGATGGGTGCTTGGGTTGTTTCCACCTTCTGGCTATTTCAGAAAATGCTGAAGTGAGTAATGGATGTACAAATATCTGTTCATGTCCCTGCTTTCAATTCTTGTGTGTGGATGCCCAGACGTGAGATTTCTGGATCATATGGTAGTTCTATGTTTAACTTTTTTTTGAGAAACAGCCATACTGTTTTCTTCAGCAGCTGTACCACTTTACATTCCCATCACCAGTGCACAAAGGTTCCGATTTCCCTACACCCTCACCAATCTTGTTTTTTCATAATAGCCATGTTAATGAATCTGAAGTGGTATCTCATTGTGGTTTTGATTTGCATTTCCCTAAATGGTTAGTGATGTTAAGCACCTTTTTCTGACGCTGGGGAGGAAGAAAAATTTCCTCTACATGTCTAGGTTCTTCTGCCTGGTCTAAGAATTAAATTGACATGAGAGATTAACAGGAGAAAATCAAACAAGAGTTTAATAACATTATATTCACAGGGAAGACCATGGAAAACTGAGTAACTTGCCAAGAGAGCTGAAGCCCTCATATTAAATACCATCTTCAGCTGATGACAAGAGAATGTTGGGGGTAGCAATTTGAGATTTCAAAGAGGAGGAAGACAATTCACAGGGAGGAAAAAAAAAAAGCACAAATGTTTGGTAAACAAACACTTGCTGCATCATGCAGAAACAATGGGACAGAGACTGGATGTTGATCTCTAGACTTTCCACAATTTCCCCGACCATACTTAGCTCCATATTCTTTGCAAATGCCTCTAGTGATAGTTTTATTTCTGTCTCGGGTTCTTTATTTAAAATCTTTCAGTCAGTCAAGGGGGCAGTAACCAAAACATTTCCCAGGGCTTCTGTTTCTTAAAAATAATCAGCTTAAGATTTCCCTGGTGGCTCAGTAGATGGGAATTCACCTGCCCATGCAGGAGACACAGAGTCGATCCCTGGTCCAAGAAGATTCCACGTGCTGCGGAGCAACTAAGCCAGTGCACCACGACTACCGAGCCTGCATCTTGCAACTACTGCAGCCTGAGAGTTCTCAGCTGTGCGCTGCAACTATGAAGCCCTGGCAACCTAGAGCCCGTGCTTCACAAGAAAAGCCACCTCGATGAGAAGCCCATGCACTGCAACTTGAAGGTAGACACGGCTTGCCACAACTAGAGAAAGCCAATGCAAAGCAACAAAGACCCAGAGCAGCCAAAAATAAAGTAAATTAATCAGCCTATAGGATAGAAAGAATGAATTATGTTTTCCAATGAGGTTATGTTATGAGACCATGAAATGTAATGCTTTAGAATTCTTTGAAAAAAAAATTTCTGTTAAAGGTCAGAGGATATATTAAAATTGCCATAAGCAAAATATATTAATGATGTATAATATTTAAATGAATGATAATAAGAAAGATAGAAGCAGTTCTTTACTTATGTAGATTTGCATGTTAGTTCAGTTCAGTCACTCAGGCATGTTCGACTCTTTGCGACCCCATGGACCACAGCACACCAGGCTTCCCTGGCCATCACCAACTCCTGGAGCTTGCTCATCCTCATGTTGGTGATGCCATCCAACCATCTCATCCTCTGCCAACCCCTTCTCCCCCTGCCTTCAGTCTTTACCAGCATCCAGGTCTTTTCTAATGAATCAGTTCTTCGCATCAGGTGGCCAAAGTTTGGACCAGTTTCAGCATCAGTCTTTCCAGTGAATATTCAGGACTAATTTCCTTTAGGATTGAATGATTTGACCTTGCTGTCCAAGGGACTCTCAAGAGTCTTCTCCAACACCACAATTCAAAAGCATCAGTTATTTGGCACTCAGCCTTTTGATATGGTCCAACTTTCACATCCATACATGACCACTGGAAAAACCATAGCTTTGACTAGACAGACCTTTATTGGCAAAGTAATGTCTCTGGTTTTTTAATATGCTGTCTAGGTTTGTCATAGTTTTTCTTCCAAGGAGTAAGTGTCTTTTAATTTCATGGCTACAGCCACCATCTGCAGTGATTTGGGAGCCCAAGAAAATAAAGTTTGTCACTGTTTCCATTGTTACCCCATGTATTTGCCATGAATTGATGGGGCCAGATACCATGATCTTCACTTTTTGATTGTTGAATTTTAAGCCAGCTTTTTCACTCTCTTCTTTCAGTTTCATCAAGAGACTCTGTAGTTTCTCTTTGTTTTCTGCCATAAAGGTGGTGTCATCTGTATAACTGAGTTTACTGATATTTCTTCTGGCAGTCTTGATTCCAGCTTGTGCTTCATCCAGCCCAGCATTTTGCATGAAGGACTCTGCATGTAAGTTAAATAAGCAAGGTGACAATATACAGCCTTGGCATACTCCTTTCCCAGTTTGGAAACAGTCCGTTATTCTATGTCTGATTCTAACTGTTGCTTCTTGACCTGCATACAGATTTTTCAGGAGGCAGGTCAGGTGGTCTGGTATTCCCATCTCTTTAAGAATTTTTCACAGTTTGTTGTGATCCACACAGTCAAACAGTGGAAACAGTGACAGGCTCTGCATTCAGTCCTTTTGTCCTTTGCCTTTTGCTTCTCTTTTCTCAGCTATTTGTAAGGCCTCCTCAGACAACCATTTTGCCTTTTTGTATTTCTTCTTCTTGAGGATTCTTTTGATCACTGCCTCATGTACAATTTGCAAATCTCCATCCATAGTTCTTCAAGTACTCTGTCTATCAGATCTAATTCCTGGAATCTATTTGTCACTTCCACTGCATAATTGTAAGGGATTTGATTTAGGTCATACCTGAGTGATCTAGTGGCTTTTCTTACTTTCTTCAATTTAAGTCTGAATTTGGCAATAAGGAGTTCATGATCTGAGCCACAATCAGTTCCTGGTCTTGTTTTTGCTGCCTGTATAGCCCTTCTCCATCTTCAGCTGCAAAAAATAAAACCAATGTGATTTTGGTATTGATCCTCTGGTGATGTCCAAGTTTAGAGTCATCTCTTGTGTTGTTGGAAGAGGACGTTTGCTATGACCAGTGTGTTCCCTTGACAAAACTCTGTTAGCCTTTGCCGTGCTTCATTTTGTACTCCAAGGCCAAACTTGCCAGTTACTCCAGGTATCTCTTGACTTCTTACTTTTGCATTCCAGTACCCTATGATGAAAAGGACACCCTTTTATTTTATTTTTTATTTTTTGGTGTTAGTTCTAGAAGGTCTTGTAGGTCATCATAGAACCATTCAGTCTCAGCTTCTTTGGCATTAGTGGTTGGGGCATAGACTTGGATTGCTTTGATATTGAAAGGTTTGCATTGGAAACAAAGAGAGATCATTCTGTTGTTTTTGAGATTGCACCCAAGTACTGCATTTTGGTCTCTTTTGTTGACCATGAGGGCTACTCCATTTCTTCTACTCTTGCATATTAGACAAGGAGTGTTTTAAAGTGGTTATTTTTTTATGAATATGCACAAAACTGAAAATATTTTTATTAGTCTCCAAATAGTAGAATAAAACTGTTTTTAGTGTTAAAAAAAAAAAAACCAGCCTGAATTAATCCTCATGTCAAGGAGATACACTTTGGAGTGGCAAACATTGCCCCCACTAAGAATGTGCTTATTAACCAGCTGAGTATCTACTCTGGAGAACTGTCCATCCAAGTCTTTGCCCATTTTGTTACTAGACTGTCTGTGCCTTTTTATGCCATCAGATTCTCATAAATACATGTACCATGTGCTTTTATTCCACACTATTCACAGAGGCAGAAACTGAGGCTCAGAGGGACCAAATAACTTGTTTCAGACACACAGCTGGTGAGAGTTTCCATATCTGTCTGAACCTGTGACCTATGCCCTTCATATGCTTTTCCATGCCTCTCAGTTAGTCTTCTGGGTGTCTGGAGCCTCAGCCCTGGAAATCTCACTGTGAGAGCCAGATCCAAAAGGGAGCAAAGGCCACTTGTGCCAAGATGTCCATGGAACAGAATGTACACTGAGGAAATAATGAAGATGCAGCAAGAGCAGAGAAGTCCTTTTTCTGGTTGTTTTTGGCAGAGCACGCTGTGTCCAGGAACTCCTCCTGGGAAGCAGACCCATTTGAGGGCCCAGGGAAGTTCGGCACCAGATGAACTAGGTACTCCCCAGATCCACTCTCTCTTCTTCCTGGGTACACAGCTTGGCTGTACTTCCCAGCATCCTTTGCTGTCAGGGCAGTCATGTGACTGAATTTTGCCAATGGCACATGGGCAGAAGCAATGAGCCCCTGTTTCTGGCCCAGCTCATAAAGTCCTCCCACAAGCTTCTATTCTCTTTTCCCATCTTCTGGATGATGGATAGGAAACCTGGTCCTGGAGGAGGTTGGGGCCATGAGGAGGAAGCAACTTGGGTCTTTAAATGACCACATGGATGGAAGGTCACCACAGACCAGGAATGCCTGGTCAGACTTCATGTGAGAAGACAGAACCTTGTATGAAGTTGAGCCACTGAGATTTGTGGGGTTTCTTTTGCAAGTAGCATTTCCTGACTAATACACTTTCCTCTGTCTCTTTGTTCTCCCTTGAAGGGGGAGGGTTAAGGTTGGGTTATTGAGTGAGTGAATGAATATGCTTCTCAAAGATCTAGACTTGAGGACTGAATGAATGATTTCATCAACTCCTCCTGTCAAGTGGTCCCAGGGTGGACACATGTCTGGGGTTCCCTAATGGCATCTGCACAGCTGCTTCCCAGGTCCTGAGATCTGGCTGAGACTCCCCACCCTCTCATAGGGTGACCTTGGGCAAGCCAGCTCATGTATTGATGTCAAGGGCTTCTCCACCGGGAGAGAGGGGGCCGTGGGTCTCCTGCCCCACCTCACAGGAACAGCACATGCCAAGGAACAAATCAACACTGTTGCAGAGGATTTATTTTCCAGAAGGCCTGAGGGGCAGGGGCAGGACAGGACAGGAGCAGAGGGAGATTCCAGAACACTTGAAGGCCATGTGCATGGGCAGCGGGCAGGTTAACACTTCTAGTACCTGTAGGGGACAAATGTCCTTGGGCTCTAGGAGGGGACAGAAGCCCTGAAAGACACTGATTTTTATGCCTGGCAAAGCTACATTCTCTGTGGCTTCCACCTGAGCCTAACAGCAAATCCCTTAAGATGGCTATTCCCATTCTCAAGTGAGGCTCGGAGAGGTTAAATGTTCTCCTCAGGGTCACACAGTGACAACCACCCTGCCATGCTGCATCAGGCTCCCTCAGAAAGGAAAAAGCACAGATTGTCCCCAAAGAGGTGGAGATAAGTCCCAAATCCCAGTCATTAGCCTGGCCACAGCCACCTGAGAACAACCTCCGTTCAAGGCTCTTTCCCTTAACTATACCCCACACGTTCACTCCAGGGGTCAGGAAATCACGGCCTTGCTCCCCTCCCACACATTTCCTAGAAGTTCTTCCCATCATTTATTCAGCCTTTTAAGCATTTGCCCTCTTTACTTATACAAATATAACTAGAGCTTATAATACCAAGCCAAGTGTAGTCATTCACACTGTGGCATGAATTTCATTATTAGCTATTTGGGAAAGGAGGAAGAAAAAATGAGGGACTCTGAAGAGTTCCTCTGAAGAGATCAGGCCTGGATGTTGGAGGTTGGAGGGGCAGTAAAAACCCAAGGGAAGCAACAAGGTTAAAGACTTCTAACATGCAGGTAAAATGGGAAAGAAAGGTGAATCTGGGCAAATTTGAGGCTTCCTAATGGACCCCACCAGCCCTTCTCTGCTGCTGCTGCTGCTGCTGCTGCTATTCAAGGCTCTTTCCCTTAACTATACCCCACACGTTCACTCCAGGGGTCAGGAAATCACGGCCTTGCTCCCCTCCCACACATTTCCTAGAAGTTCTTCCCATCATTTATTCAGCCTTTTAAGCATTTGCCCTCTTTACTTATACAAATATAACTAGAGCTTATAATACCAAGCCAAGTGTAGTCATTCACACTGTGGCATGAATTTCATTATTAGCTATTTGGGAAAGGAGGAAGAAAAAATGAGGGACTCTGAAGAGTTCCTCTGAAGAGATCAGGCCTGGATGTTGGAGGTTGGAGGGGCAGTAAAAACCCAAGGGAAGCAACAAGGTTAAAGACTTCTAACATGCAGGTAAAATGGGAAAGAAAGGTGAATCTGGGCAAATTTGAGGCTTCCTAATGGACCCCACCAGCCCTTCTCTGCTGCTGCTGCTGCTGCTGCTGCTGCTGCTAAGTCACATCAGTCATGTCTGACTCTGTGCGACCCCATAGATGGCAGCCCACCAGGCTCCCCCGTCCCTGGGATTTTCCAGGCAAGAACACTGGAGTGGGTTGCCATTTCCTTCTCCAGTGCATGAAAGTGAAAAGTCAAAGTGAAGTCGCTCAGTCGTGTCCAACTCTTAGCAACCCCATGGACTGTAGCCTTCCAGGCTCCTCCATCCATGGGATTTCCCAGGCAAGAGTACTGGAGTGCGGTGCCATTGCCTTCTCCGAGCCCTCCTCTAGATGACCTTAAGCCTCTGTGTTGATGCATGGGAGCCCTTGGGAAGCGGGAGAGAGAAACTACTTTTACTGACTCAGTCTGCAGCCTCTTACTGAGGTCTGATTCTGAACCAGGCCTTTTGCTCTGTGCTGGAGGCCAGGAGACCAAAGTAACTCAGATGTGGATGCTGATCTAGCTGGTAGGGCTGGAGGACAGCTCCCAAGTCCTGAGAATTCTGGACAGATGGTGATCAGTGTTGTTAAAGGGAAGCAGAGGGCCCACAGAAATTTTAAAAACTGAATCTCAATTACTGGCTGCTTAGGTCGAGTGATGATGCCCTGGAGGATAGATAGGGGCAGACAGGTGCGGAAAATGGAAAGACATTCTGGGTGTCAAGAGCAGCCCAGGAAACGAGCCAGAAGTGGAAAGTTATGACATGGGTTGGGAGAACAGGGAGCTGGAATCCAACATGCATGAAGGGAAATGAGGCAGGACTGGAGACTGAGGTGTCAGGCTCAGGAGCTCTGACCTCAGCTGAGGACAATGGGGAGCCATGGAAGGGTTTAGAGCGGAGGAGTGACTGACCAGGATGGTGGATTCTGTGGCTTTCGTGGGGCAGAGGGTGGGTTGGAGGGTAAGAGGGGAGATGAGAGTCACAGCTGGAGGCTTGACTGAGGGTGACAGCTGCAGGGATTAAGATCTCTCAGCACCGAGAGAGTCGTTGGCACAGGCTCATGTCAGGAAGTCGCTGTAACAGGAGGGAGGTGGGGATCCGTGAGCCTTCCTGGAGGAACCAAGGCCACGGTCATCAGAGCAGGGCCTGCCTCATTGGTTCAGCTTCTGGAGAATCTTCTTCACCCAGTGCTGTTTGGGGTCAGCACAGATCTCTCGGTCCTTCATGGTCAGCAAGCTGGAAGGCAGAAACACCAGGAGGAGAAGGAAGCCCATTAGCATGCAGCAAGGATGCCATGGTCCACTGCAGATGGTTTGCATACAGCAGGTGACTCATAATTACAGGTGATCACATGTCTTAAGAAGGACGGGGGAAATAAACATCAAGGACTTCCCATACCTTCAGCCCCAGCCCCAAGTGCCAGGACAGGCCAGGAAATAGAATGCCCAAGAGGCTCATAATCACTGCTGACACTGTCTTGGGAGAGTGTATCGAGTAGTGGCCAAGAGCATGAACTTTGGAACCAGGTTATCTGGATTAAAGTTCTAGCTCTGCCACTTGTTAGTGAGTCCCTTAACTTCTCTGAGCTTCTGTTTTCACATTTGTAAAATGGGCATGATAATTGTGGTCCAACTTCCTGGGAATCTGGTAATGATTTGATGAATTAATATATAAATTGGAATGCTCAGAACAGTACACAGCAGACAGTAGATGCAATATAATTGTACCAGGAGCTGGCCCGAAGGTCTTTTTTTAACTTTTTTTTTAAAAGGCAGAGGAACCAGCATCAAATTGCCAATATCGGCTGGATTATCAAAAAAGCAAGAGAGTTCCAGAAAAACATCCATTTCTGCTTTATTGACTATGCCAAAGCCTTTGACTGTGTGGATCACAATAAACTGTGGAAAATTCTGAAAGAGATGGGAATACCAGACCACTTGACTTCCCTCTTGAAAAACCTATATGCAGGTCAGGAAGCAACAGTTAGAACTGGACATGGAACAACACATTGGTCCCAAATAGGAAAAGGAGTATGTCAAGTATTGTCACCCTGCTTATTTAACTTCTATGCAGAGCAGATCATGAGAAACGCTGGGCTGGAAGAAACACAAACTGGAATCAAGATTGCCAGGAGAAATATCAATAACCTCAGATATGCAGATGACACCACCCTTATGTCAGAAAGTGAAGAGGAACTAAAGAGCCTCTTGATGAAAGTGAAAGAAGAGAGTGAAAAAGTTGGCTTAAAGCTCAACATTCAGAAAACGAAGATCATGACATCCGGTCCCATCACTTCATGGCAAATAGATGGGGAAACAGTGGAAACAGTGCCTGACTTTATTTTTCTGGGCTCCAAAATCACTGCAAATGGTGATTGCAGCCATGAAATTAAAAGACGTTTACTCCTTGGAAGGAGAGTTATGACCAACCTAGATAGCATATTAAAAAGCAGAGACATTACTTTATCAACAAAGGTTCATCTAGTCAAGGCTATGGTTTTTCCAGTAGTCATATATGGATGTGAGAGTTGGACTATAAAGATGGCTGAGCTCTGAAGAATTGATGCTTTTGAACTGTGGTATTGGAGAAGACTCTTGAAAGTCCCTTGGACAGCAAAGAGATCCAGCCAGTCCCTCCTAAAGGAGATCAGTCCTAGGTGTTCACTGGAAGGACTAATGTTGAAGCTGAAACTCCAATACTTTGGCCACCTGATATGAAGAGTTGACTCATTTGAAAAGACCCTGATGCTGGGAAAGACTGAGGGCAGGAGGAGAAGGGGATTACAGAGGATGAGATGGCTGGATGGCATCACCGACTCAATGGACACGAGTTTGGGTAAACTCTGAGAGTTGGTGATGGACAGGGAGGCCTGGTGTTTTGCAGTTCATGGGGTCGCAGAGTTGGAGACGACTGAGTGACTGAACTGAACTGAACTAATAAAAGTCACATAATATAAAACATACTATTTTAACCATATTTAACTGGACAGTTCAGTGGCACTAAGTACATTCACATTATTTTGCAACTCTTCCCATCATCCGTCTCCCGAATTTTTCACCTTCCTAAACTGAAAGTCTGTCCCTATTGAACATAACTCCCCACCCACCCTCCCCACTCTCTGGCCCCTGTCATCTACCAATGTACTTTCTGACTATGAATTCAACTATTCTTAGGTACCTTATAGAAGTGGAATCAAATAGTATTTGGCTGCACCTAATGTGTATTGAAATGCATTTTTAAGGTTCACTTGATATATGTTGGCCTGAACTTTTAACATTGATTTTCTTCATAAATCCTTCAACAACCCTGTGAGCCTCCAGTATTCTATCTGTTTCATAGCGAGGAAAGTGAGGCTCAACGACATAAAGGAACTTGCCCAGGGGCCAGAGCTGGTAAGACCTGCCTCATTGTGCTGTGAACTGGACGCTCTGGGGCAGGGACTTCAGAGAACGTCCCCATCCAGGCCTGCCCCAGAAAGACCTGAGCACAGAAAGGAGTGGGGAGCAATAGCCCAAGACCACGTGGCAGCTGTGGGCTCGGGCTTCCACTTTTGCCAGAGCTGCAACAAGCACCCCTGATCTGCACACGTGTGTGCGCACATACACACTAATGACCAATGAACAGAAAGAACAAGAAGGCAGCAAAGCAAGATTGATCTTGGCTGTGGACAGCCTGCCCTGGCTGCTCTGTGGCACTGGACAAGGCTCGGCCCCTCTCTGAGCTTTGATTTTCCCATTCATTGAACCACATTCCTTCTAGAATCCCTTCCAGCTCAAGATCCAATAATCACATGTATCCCTGGTGGCTCAGTGGTAAAGAATCCATGTGTCAAGGCAGGAGACTCAGCTTCAATCCCTGGGTCAGGAACATCCCCTGGAGAAGGAAGTGGCAACCCACTCCAGTGTTCTTGCTGGAAAATCCCATGGACAGAGGAGCCTGGTGGGCTACAGTCATGGGGTCACAAAAGAGCAACTAAGAAACTGAGTGACTAAACAACAGCAACTGCCTCTCACTGAGCATCTAGTATATGCCAGAAATTGAGTATTACACCTCCCACTTACTATTACCATGCCCTGCGACGCTCAAAAAGGCCCCATAACTCACTGTGTCCATCATTCACCTGTAGAAAGGAGATTTCACAGTATCTACTACATTGAGTTATTTGAGGACTAATATTTATTAATATTTATATAGTGTTTATAACAGTAACTGGCACCTAACAAGCACTCTCTACACATTTGATAAAAATAAATGAAGGTGGTCATTCCCATTATACTGATGGGGAAACTGAGGCCCAGTATTGAAGTGACCAAAACCCTGGCAGGGCTTCGTGCTTCAGTCTTTTTGCATTTTACCCCTTTGAGGGGTGGAAGATGAATGAGAAGGATGAAGATGAGAAAATGGCACAGACCCAAAGAGGATCATAAATCTGCAGGTTCAAACACCCCACTCCCAGCAGACTCCAGGCCAAGGAAAAGGAACCAAAGAAGCTGAGAGAAAGCAGCAGAGGAGAACAAGGACCCAAGAGTCCTGATTCCAGCCTGGGCAACCTTGAGCAAGTCGTTTCTCCTCACCCCACCCTGAGCCTGTTTCTTCATCTGTGAAGTGGAAATAATAGCACCTCCTTGTAGGATCACTATGAGAATGAAACAGTCACGCAGCACTTAGTGTCAGCTCTTAATATTCTCCTGGTAAGCACGGGTCGTCTCATTGAAAAGGAAGAAATGCCATTTGCAGCAACCTGGATGGACCTAGAGACTGTCACACGGAGTGAAGTAAGTCAGACAGAGGAGAAACACCATTAAGACATCCCTTATATGTGGAATCTAAAAAGAAAGGATACAAATGAACTTACTTACAAAACAGAAAGAGACTTATAGACTTAGACAACAAACTTATGGCTCCTGGGTGGGCGAAAGGATGGCGGAAAAGGCACAGTTAGGGAGTTTGGGATGGACATGTACACACTGCTATAGTTAAAGTGGATACGCAACAATGGCCTACTATATACAGCACAGGGGGCTCTGCCCAGTGTTCTGTGGCAGCCTGGATGGGAGGGAAGTTTGGAGGAGAATGGATACATGTATATGCATATCCCTTTACAGGTCCCTTTGCTATTCATCTGAAATCATCAAACATTATTTGTTAATCAGCTATATACCGATAAACAAAAAGAAAAAAGATAAGAATAGACTGCCTCAAATACATAAATCTCAGGGCACTGGGGATCCAAGATGTTTCTGATGGGAACATCTTTGCTGAGTCAGCCTACACCTGTCCCCTGGACCCTGCGCTCTACAGTAGCTCTACCCTACCTGTCTCACCATGCCTGCGGATGCACCCTCTGTGATCTCAGAACCAGGCACGTGCTGCTTGGCACAAAGGAAGTGCCTGATAAGATCTGTCGAATGATCACATGGTCTTTTTTTCCTGGTACACCCAAGCCTCAGCTGAGCCATCTAGTCCAGCCAGGGGCTCCCCTGGCGTCTGGGCGTCCAGCTGCATTCCTCCAGCCCCGGGTGGAGCCCACGCGTGTGCACCTGGATCTTCCCGGGCAACACCCCTCAGGCTTTGTAGGGCCTTGCCTCCCCAGCTTCCTACTCACACCACGCCAGGCCTCCGGCAGGAATTTGAAGTCCAGTAGTAATATTTCACCAAACGCAGGGGCAGAGGGTAACGGATGTAGTCCCGGCAACAGACGCTGTCCTCCACGTTGGCACCGTAGGGGCCTGGGGGAGAGGGGTGTTCAGAGGTGTCACAAGCTGGCCTCCCTTGGCCCTCACCTCTGATTCAGCTTTTCTGTTCTCATGTGAAAGGTTGGTGTCCAAAGGATTCTGGGCCCTCGAAGACCCCACTCATGGATCTAAGAAGCCACTAAGCACCCGGAGTCTACACTCTGCATCAGCCAGCTCAAAGGAGAGGGAGTCAGACTGACTGAGCATCAGCAATGCCCTAAGGGGACATCCCTGATGGTCCAGGGTTTAGGACTCTGTGCTTCCACTGTAGGGGGCACAGGTTTGATCCCTAGTCAGGGAACAAGGTTCTCTAAGTGGTATTAGCACTCCCCAAACAAACAAACAAAAAGCAATGCCTAGTGTGGCCAAGTGTAAAAAACCCACCAAAACTCAATGAAACAAATGGTACAATGCCGAAGCTTAGATGGGACCCAGAGACTCTGAATATGAAGGAGCCTTAGAACTTTTCTATCCGAGGTGAGGTCCGTGGACCCTCATCAGCATCACTGAAGAGCTTGTCAGAAAAGCTCAGTGCCTCATCCCAGCCGGGCTGAATCAGATGTGCACTTTGAAGAACTCTCCAGGTCTTTGGAGAATTTCCCTTCAGCTCACATCTACTTTAATCCCCTTCCTAGAGCAAATGGTGAGAGTGGGATCCAGAGAAGGAGGTGGATTTGCCCAGACCACACAGTAGGACCCGGGAGAGTGTCAGGTCAAGGGCTCAGACAGAGTCCAGTCACCCAAGCCCCGGTTCGAGTCTCACTCTGCCCTGAGTCACGTAACACCTCTGAGACCTAATTTCCTCCTCAGATCCAGGGGGTAATAATAGTACCTACTCTCTGGGGCCTTCAATGCAGGGAAGAGTGCTCAGGAACCCCAGTAAATGAGCAATCACTGTTCCTGACTCCCAGCCCAGTCCTCATTCCCCTACCCAACACAGGGCAGAAGAGCAGACCTTTAGATGAAAAGAGAAATCAACAGCCTAGTGTTGAGGGGAAGTTCTGGAGCAAAAATGGGGCAGTGAGATGGCAGGGCCAGTCTTCCAAGGGAATAGCCCTTACCCCTGCTTCCACCTTTCCCCACCCAGGCTTTCCTCCTTCAGGGGCTCCCTCTCCACACCCCAAGACCCTATCCTTGAGTTCTCTAGGGGGACCCTGGGCCATGCCCACCACCGCCCCTAGCCCAGCTGAGGCAGATTCTACACCCCAAGCCTTCAGCCCTGCGCATTTAACAGATATAAAGACTCAGGTCTGGTAGAAGCAGTGGGACTAGCCCAACAGCCGACAGACTGGCGTCTTCGGCTCTCAGTTCAGTACTCTCTCCACTGCTAGTGTCTGACCTTGACTTCTGCGGAGAGCCCTGCCTCTTCCCAATCTCACCTGCCTCTGTTGCTTGAAGCATCATAGCCAGGAGGATGAGGGCAGCCAGGAGAGGGGTCTGCAGGCTGGCCATCGTTTTGACCTGTGTCTCAGCTCAGGTGTCTACAATCACCAAAGGACAGAGAGGTCTGGTATTTAAGTGCTTGCTACACCCACAAGCCTCAGACACTCTTAGTCACCCGTGAGGCCAGAGTCTCTGACATTCACATTATGAAAGAAGAACTCCCGCTTCCTTCAAAGAGGAGGAAATTCTCTGTGGCCAGGAGTCACTCAAAGGGGACCCCCACACTCACCTCTCCCTGAGTCTCAAGAGATGTGAAATCCCCTTTGAGCTGGGCCTCTTGGAGGCCTGTGCTCCCTGAGGTCTGCTGTCTGTGTAGTCTTGGCTATGTCACTGGATGTCTCTGGGTCTCAGTTTACCCATCTGGAAATGGGGGAGATGTCTTCAGAGTCCCACCAATTTACCCCAGTGGTTGTTTGTAAATCAAGTGAGAATGGGACAGGAGACAAACAGCCCCAAGCCCTCGCCTGGAACTGAGGCCCGTCTTGTCCCCTTGGTGACCTTCATCATGGATCTGTCTTCAAAGAGAGAAGCCTATGGATCCCTTGGCTTATTTTCTCTGCTGCATCACCAGCATCCTCCAGGGCTTCTCACAAGGTCTCAACTTGGGCCAGTTCATGGTCATTTACATTTCCAGGTTTCCTTGTGGCTCAGCTGGTAAAGAATCTGCCTGCAGTGCAGGAGACCTGGGTCCGATCCCTGGGTTGGGAAGATCCCCTGGAGAAGGGAAAGGCAACCCACTCCAGTATTCGAGTCTGGAGAATTCAATGAGTCGCAGAGTCAGATACGACGGAGTGACTTTCACTTTCTTTTTGTCCTTCTTTCCAGCTGTCTCTACCCTCTTCCTCAGCCACCCCCTTCTCAATCTACCACCATGTCCCACTGACTCTACTTCCTAAGTCTCTCTCAGATCTGTCCCCTTATCTCTGTCCCCATTGTCCCTGACCTGTTCTGGCCACCTCCACCCCAGGCTCAGGTGCTGGCCCCTCATTCCCTGCTCCACAATGCAGTGACCAGAGCGAGCAGCCCTGATTCCAGGCTCCACACGCCTGCTTCAAAACCCTGCTACATCCCCGCTAAACCCATTCTCCTGATCGTGACCTTCAAGACCTCTATTCCAGACACGACCCTCAGCCTAAACTGGTCTCCCTCCCATGAGGAATCACATCACTCGCCTCACAGTTCCTCAAAGAGGTCTGTGGCCTGCCCCTGGCCGTGTGCGCTCTTTCCACTTCCCTACTGCATAAACTCCTACTCCTGCATCAAGAGCCATTTGAAATGTCAGCCTCTAGGTAAGCACACCCCCTCAAGACTTAAAATTCTCTGGGGTGACCTAGGACATGGACTCAAACAGATTACATCATATTTTCTCTTTCTTGGGCTCCTCCCAGAAGCCAAATTGATTCATCTCTTGGAAAGCAAGGTCTCCATTTATTTGCTTGGCAGTCCAGGGTCTCCCAAGAGTGGGGTACATTGTGGGTGCTCAGAATAAATCTAATGGAGGAGAAAAAAGGGACTTGCCAGTAAGTGGCTGAGCCAGCCTAGAGTTCAGGACTCAGCAGTACTCTACTTGTAAAGGGATCCAGCCATTCATTTATTCATCCATTCAACAAATACTTATTGAGCCCTTGGTAGACAAAATAATGAACCCCCAAAAAACATCCACATGTAATTCCCTGAACTTGTGAATATGTGACCTTAAATGGTAAAAAGGACTTTGCAGGTGTGTTTAAGTTCAAGCCCTTCAAACAGAGAGACTTCCGGGATTATCTGGATGGACTCAATCCAATCTCAGGATCATTATAAGAAGGGCCAGCAAATTCGTCAGATACGGACAGGATACAGGATGACGTAAGCAGCAGTTTGCGTGCTATGATGCTGTGAGCTCAGGAATGCAGGCAGCCTCAGGGAGGTGGGAAAGGCAAGGAAACAAATTCTCCCCTAGGGATTCCAGAAGGAAAACAGCCCTGCCAAAACCTTGATTTCATACCACTGAGACTGATTTAGGACTTCTGACTTTCTAAACTGTGCATGGGTGCACGCTCAGCTGCTTCAGTCGTGCCTGACTTTGGGACCCCACAGACTGTAGCCCACCACACCAGGCTCCTCTATCCATGGGATTCTCCAGGCAAGAATACTGGAATGGATTACTGGGAGCTCCTCCAAGGAATCTTCCCCATCCAGTGATCAAATCCATGTCTCCTGCGTTGCTGCTGCTGCTGCTAAGTCGCTCCTGCATTGCAGGCAGATTCTTTAGCCACTGAGCCACCTCTGAACATGCCACACGGGGCAACTAAGCCCGGGTGCTGCAACTGCTGAGCCTGAAACGAGAGAAGGCACCGACTGCAACGAGAAGTGTGAGCACCGCAACTAGGGAGCAGCCTCTGCCGCCAGCAACTAGCGAAAGCCTGCCTGCAGCAGTGGAGACCCAGCACAGCCAAACGAAATGAAGAACTTAAAAAGTGCATGTATTTAATGCCACTGAACTGTATACTTAAAAAATGATTACAATGGTAAATTTTACATTATGTATATATTATCGATTAAAAGTAAGAAAACAAAAGCATATGAAAAGAAATCTCACATCTTATGTCATCAAGGAAATGCAAATTAAAGCAATGAGGAGATACCACTACACACTTATGAGAATGGCCAAAGTCTGGGACACTGACAACAGTAAGAATGTGGACAACATGAACCCATTCATTGCTGGTGGGATGTTAAACAGGACAGCCACTTCGAAAGTCTGGAGGTTTCCTACAAAACTAAGTATGCTTTCACTGACTGGTCCAATGATCACAATTCTTGGTATTTACCCATAGGAAAACTGAAAACTTATGTCCTCACAAAAGCCTATAGTTTAGCAACTTTATTCCTAATTGTCAAAAATTTAGGAGCAACCAAAATGTCCTTCAGTAGGTGAATGGATAAAACGTGGTACTTCAGACAATGGAATTTTTATTCACTGCTATAAAGAAAAGAGCTATCAAACTGTGAAAAGACACGGAGGAAACTTAAATGCATATTACTGTTATTGCTGTTTAGTCGCTAAGTCATGTAGCCCACCAGGCAGCCCTGTCCATGAGATTTCCCAGACAAGAATACTGAAATGGGTTGCCATTTCCTTTTCCAGTGACTAGCTAAGTGAGAGAAGCCAATTTGTAAAGACTAACTACTGTATGACTCCAACTATATGACCTTTTGGAAAAGGCAAAACTATGATAAAAAATTAGTGGTTACCAGGGGTTAGAGGGAAGAGATGGTGAATAAGTGGAGTGCAGAGGAGTGTTAGGGCAGTGAATATACTCCATGTAGTACCATAGCGATGGATACACATCATTGTATTTTGGTCCATACCCATACACCACACACTGAGAGAATAAACCATATTATAAACTACAACCAGGCCATTCTGAAGGAGATCAGCCCTGGGATTTCTTTGGAAGGAATGATGCTAAAGCTGAAACTCCAGTATTTTGGCCACCTCATGCGAAGAGTTGACTCATTGGAAAAAACTCTGATGCTGGGAGGGATTGGGGGCAGGAGGAGAAGGGAATGACAGAGGATGAGATGGTTGGATGGCATCACTGACTCAATGGGCATGAGTCTGAGTGAACTCTGGGAGTTGGTGATGGACAGGGAGGCCTGGCATGCATAGGGTCGCAAAGAGTCAGACGCGACTGAGCGACTGAACTGAACTGAACTGATAGCCTTTGGTGGTTACAATGTGTCAAAGTTGGCTCATCAGTTGTCACAAATGCACACTCTGGAGGGAGATATTAATAGCGAGGGAGCCACGCAGGTGTGGCGGCAGGGAGTACACAGGAAATTTCTCTACCCTCCTCTCAGTGTTGCTGTGAACCTAAAACTACTCCAGAAAATTGTCTTGAAAGAAAAAAGAAAGGTGTTACCCAGAGTCTAATCAAGCTCTAGCCCTGAATCCCATTTTATAAGAAATACAGGGTCTAGAAGGAGGAGAATGATCCCACAAGAAGGCAAACAACTTCAGAAGGTGGGACCTTCCAGGCCTCCTAAAAGACAGCTGTCCAGGGATCAACACATAGTCAATGTTCTGATTTTACAAAATGTGGATCAGGGACATTGAAGATTAAAAGTGATTTAAGAGACAGTCAAATATGTACAATATATAGACTAGCTGAATCCTAATTTTGAGAAACAGTTATAAAAGATCTTTTGAGGATTAATATGGAAATGTATTTATTTTTCTTTTTTCTTTTATTTTTAAAATTTTATTTTTAATTGGAGGATAATTGGTTAACAGTGTTGTGTTAGTTTCTGCTGTACAACCACATGAATCAGCCATATGTATACATACATCCCTGGTGGCTCAAAGGTTAAAGCGTTTGCCCCCAGTGCAGGAGACCTGGGTTTGATCCCTGGGTCAGGAAGATCCCCTGGAGAAGGAAATGGTAACCCACTCCAGTATTCTTGCCTGGAGAATCCCACGGATGCAGAAGCCTGGTAGGCTACAGTCCATGGGGTTGCAAGAGTTGGACATGACTGAGCGACTTCACCTTTACCTTCAAACATATATCCAGGCATCCCCGGTGGCTTAGCAGTAAAGAATCCACCTGCAGTGTGAGAGACACAGGAGATATGGGTTCCATCCCTGGGTCAGGAAGATTCCCCTGGAGGAGGAGATGGCAACCCACTCTAGTATTCTTGCCTGGAAAATCCCATGGACAGAGGAGCCTGGCAGGAAGTGGTCCATGGGTTTGCAAAGAGTCGACACAACTTAAGTGACTAAGCACACGGGAATACGTGTATCCCCTCCCTCATGAGCCTCCTCCCTACCTCACCCCCATCATACCCGTCTAGGTTACCATAAAGCTCCGAGCTAAGCTCCCTGAAACCAGGAAATTTAAATGTAATATGACATTAGGGCTTTACTGTTGATTTTCTTAGGTATGATAAAGACTTTAAAGGTGTGTAGGAGGATGTCCTTGTTTTTAAGAGATGCACCTGAAGTTTTTAGGAGTGAAATTCATGATGTTTTACGTTCAAAGAGTTCAGTTCAAGTGAGGTATTCATGTATATAAGTACATATTGATGTGTGTATATAGAAAGACATGTGTGTATGTATGTATGTGCATATATGCATATATATGTATGTATGTACTGCACATATGTATAGATGCATGTGCATACAAGTGTGTATATACCTACATCTGTGTGTTGTATACATATACATGTAAGCATGTACTCTTGGTATGTGTGTGTATACATGCATATGTATGTGCAAATGTGTGTTGTGTCTGTATGTGTATGCATATGTACGATATCCCAGGGAAAGCACACACAGCTGGATGTTAAACATGTTACAGTGAGGTGGTAGATACACTGGTGGTCCTTAAACTGCTCTAACAACTTTCCTGAACATTTTAAATGTTTCATAACAAAACATGGGGAGAAAAGAAGAAATATTGTTTAGATGTGGAAGCGATCTTGTGAAAAATGGACCGTCACTGGAGGGAGAGACACAGAACTGGTCTAATGGCTTTTCATCTGAGCTTGGGGTTTCCTTCCACTCTCAGGGGGTGGGCTCAGGGGCTGCCCCCTGGAGAGCACCTATGTCCCCAGCAACGAGGCAGGGCCCCCAGTCTTTCCTGCTGACTCAGCCTCTGCTCCTCAGGGCCCCATTTCCCTGGGGCTCGGAAAGAGGATGAGGCTCACCTGAGCCAGCCAGCCTGCGCTCCCCCAGCCTGCTCCCCCTGTGCAGGAGGAGAGGCAGGCACTGCACTCACGGAGCCCTGAGTTCACAGACAGGGCTCAGGGGACCAGCTGTCAGAAAAAGGCAAGGGGAGTTTCTCTCGGGTGAAGGTGGGGAATCCCTTGCAGTTACCAAGGAAGGGGATGCTTTCCCCCTTCAAGTGGAGAGCTGCCCTGCGCTTCTGTCCTTCCACAACGCTGGCAATGCACGGGAGGCTCCCAGATCAAGCTCTCATTTCCCCAAGTGTCCTTCTGCTTCTGTGTAAATTATTTTTTCCTTATTAAAAAAAATACATAAAAGTGGAAACCACTCATGTCCAGCAATGGATGAATGGAAACACACACACACACACAGTGGAATATTACTCACCTGGAAAAGGAAGGAAATTGTGACCTGTGCTACAACATGGATAAACCTTGAAGACATTTATGCTAGGTGAAATAAGCCAAAAAGACACGTGCTGGAGGATTCCTAGAGGTATCTATAAGGTACCTAGAGGTGGTCAAATCCATAGGCACAAAAAGTAGAATGGTGATTGCCAAGGACTGGAGGAGGAATGGCGAGTTATTATTTGATGGGATAGAGCTTCTCTTTGGGAAGATGAAAAAGTTCTAGAGGTGAACCGTGGCGACAGTAGCACAATGTAAATGTGCTTAATGCCACTGAACTGCACACCTTAAAATGATTTAAAGAAAACCTTGAAGACATTTATGCTAGGTGAAATAAGCCAAAAAGACACGTGCTGGAGGATTCCTAGAGGTATCTATAAGGTACCTAGAGGTGGTCAAATCCATAGGCACAAAAAGTAGAATGGTGATTGCCAAGGACTGGAGGAGGAATGGCGAGTTATTATTTGATGGGATAGAGCTTCTCTTTGGGAAGATGAAAAAGTTCTAGAGGTGAACCGCGGCGACAGTAGCACAATGTAAATGTGCTTAATGCCACTGAACTGCACACCTTAAAATGATTTAAAGCTTTAAAATGACTTAAAGCTTATGTTAAATTGCTGTTTAGATGCAGAGTTGTGCTGGACTCTTGTGACCCCATGGACTGTAGCCTTCCAGGCTCCTCTGTCCGTGGGATTCTCTAGGCAAGAATACTGGAGTGAGTTGCCATTTTCTTCTCCAGGGGATCTTCCCGACCCAGGGGTCGAACTCTCTTTTGCTTGGCAGGCAGATTCTTTACCACTGTGTCATCTGGGAAACCCCTATGTGTATATTACCTCTACAAAAATATAGTTATATGCAAATATGTATTTATACAAATGCTTAGCTTACATCTGAAAAGATACACAAACGAGTCATCACGTGAGCTGCCCCTAAGGAGGGACCTGGGATAGTGGATGGGGGCAGCTGTTTAGAGGAGGGAAGGTTTGCCTTCCACCAAATACCCTTTTGAATGATTTGAAGTGTTTTCCATATGCATGACTGACCTATTCAGAAAGAAAAAAAATGTAATTCATGCAGCCAAAAAAAAAAAAGAAAAATGGTAGGCTGAAAAGCTATTTTCTCACCTCTGACTTCCCCTCCACATTTCATTTCCTTTTCTCAGAAGCAAACAAGCTTGATGATCTCTTATTTGTCCTTCAAAAACAGTCTATGTAAGCATATACACAAAGGCATTTCTTTGAAAGAAATAGGAGAAAGGCCTAAATAAGGAAGGGAGAAAGGGTGGGAAGGAGGGCAGCATGTGTGTGTGTTAAGTCGCCTCAGTCATGTCTGTCTCTTTGTGACCCCGTGGACTGTAGCCCTCCAGGCTCCTCTGTCCATGGGATTCTCCAGGCAAGAATACTGGAGTGGGTTGCCATGCCCTCCTCCAGGGGATCTTCCCGACCCAGGGATCGAATTTCTGTCTTTACGTCTCCTGCATTGGCAGACAGCTTCTTTACCACTAATACTGCTCTGTTCCTTGCTTCCCTCACCTGAAATGCATCTTGGAAAAGTCCCTATCAGTAGTCTAGATCAGCCCCGTTCTTTCCAGTGGCCATCTGGTTTTTTGCTGTATGGATCTACCAAAATTAATATAGCTGGTCTGCTTATTGATGGACGTTTTGGGGTTTTCAGTCTTTTGCATTTACATGCTGTTTGCTGTTCATGAAGGGGAACACATCTGGTGGATAAATTCCTAGAAGTAGTGTCTGGACTTTTGCTTCCACCGAGAGGCAAAGAGAAAGTCCCTGCCCTGAAGAGCTGCTGCCTCGGAGCTTCCTCTTTGTAGCAAAGCCGGAGGGACCCTGAGAGGGCTCCTCATGGGGCTCTGAGGACCACTCCAGGCTTCTGACTTCTGAGTGGCTGGGATCCCCACCCTGAAATTTTCTGGGGGAACAGCCTGTCATCCCTTTACATGACAGGGAGGATATGAGCACCCCTAGATTGTCCCACAAATAGAAGGAAGGATTTGCATGTTGATCCGAGGGCCTAGGGCAGCAGGTGGACACGTCTGGGCCTTTGTGAGCAGAGAGAATTGATCAAGAGCCTGGCCAAGAGGTGGCTGAGTCCAGAACTCCACCTGGGCCAGACAAGTGGACTGGGAAGAAAGAGGGAAATGGAGAAGGAAGGGTGAGGAAGAAGAAGTAAAAGTTTGGGGATTAATTGGCACAGGGGCAACCACTACAGTAATAAGAGGAAGGAGGAGGAGGAAGAAGGAGGAAAAGGAGAAAAAAGATGAAGACAGCCCATCGGTACTCACTGAGTGCCAGATGCACTGAGCCTTGTGTTTCATACCAACTGTCTCATCGTCCCCCCACTGAGAAGGGGCCACCATCCTCACCCCCAGTTCTCAGATAAGGAACCTGAGACTCAGAGTCCACAGCCAGGGAGTGGTGAGGCCTGAATTTACACTCAAGTCTGATGCCAGAGTCCATCTCGGGCCAGCGCAGCCAGGGTTACCGTAAGTGCCCTAAGATGAGGAAGCAAGCCTTCAAGAATGGAAGCCTGCTGCTAGAGCTACACGGAGACTGGATTTGATCCTTTCTGTTGCTGCAGTTGTTCAGTCTCCACATTGTGTCCGACTCATAGCGACCCTCTGGACTGCAGCACACCAGGCTTCCCTGTCCCTCACCATCTCCCGGAGTCTGCCCAAGTCATGTCCACTGAAGTGGTGATGCTGTCCAACCATCTGTCCTCTGTCACCCTAGTTTTGTATTTTGTTTTTTGAGATATAATTTATGTACTCTGAAATTCACCTTTTTAAAGAGTATGAAGGAAATATACAATTCAGTGGTTTTTAAATATATTCACAAGGTATGTATCCATTTCCATTAATTCCAAAACATTTCATCACCTCAAAAAGAAGCGTAGTGCCCATTAGCAGTCACTCTCCACTTTGCCCTCTCCCCAGACCCTACTTTCTGTCTCTATGAGTCTGCCTTTTATGGACATTTCATATAAATGAAATCAGGCAATAGGTGGCATTTTATGTGTTTCATTTTAAGTTTTCAAGTTGCATCCATGTTGTGGCATTCTTTTTATGACTAAATAATATTTCCTTATGGATATAATATATTCTGTTTATCCATTTGAATCCTTTCTGCTTTTGGGCTGTCATGAATAATGCTGCTATAAACATCTGTGTACAGGCTTTTATATAAATCTATGTTATATGTGTATCTAAGTAGAAGAATTTCTGGCTCGCATAGTAATTTTATGTTTAACTTTTTGAGGACCTGCCAGAGGGGCCTGGTGGGCGACTGTACATGAGGTCAAGAAAGAGTCGGACACGACTTGGTGACTAAACAGCAGCAACAGCAGAGTGTTTCCTGGGGGATCTAACATTTTACACTCCCACCAACAATGTGTGAGGGTTCCAGTTTTTCAGTTTTCTTGTGAACTCTTGTTATCATCTTCCCGTTTGGTTACAGCCATCCTGGTGGGTGTGAAGTGGTATATCATTGTGATTTCAATTCACATTTTTCCTAATGACTAATGATGCTGAGTATCTGATCATGTGAATATTGGCTATTTGTACATCTTCTTTGGAAAAATGTTTATTCATATCCTTTGCCCAGTTTTAAATTGGGTTGCTTATATTTTTGTTGTTGAGTTGTAACAGTTTTTTATGTATCCTAATATTTGATCTTTATTTTCTTCCGTTCTTTGGCTTGTCTTTTCACTTTATTGATAGTGTCCTTTGGAGCACAAAAGTTTTAAATTTTGATGATACTAATTTAGTTTTTATTTGGTTGCTTATAACAAAGAAAGAGTCATATCAAAGAAACCATTACCTAATCCAAGGGCATGAAGACTTAGCCTTATGTTTTCTTCCTGGTACTTTTAACTCTTACATTTCCATCTTTGTTTCATCCGGGGGTAATTTTTGTATGTGATGTGAGGTAGGGGTCCAGCTACATTCATTTGCACGTGGCTATCCAGTCCCAGCATTCCTTGCTGGAAAGAGTCTTCGTTCTTCATTGGCTTATCTTGCCATGATGATAGTGTCCTTTGGAGCACAAAAGTTTTAAATTTTGATGATACTAATTTAGTTTTTATTTGGTTGCTTATAACAAAGAAAGAGTCATATCAAAGAAACCATTACCTAATCCAAGGGCATGAAGACTTAGCCTTATGTTTTCTTCCTGGTACTTTTAACTCTTACATTTCCATCTTTGTTTCATCCGGGGGTAATTTTTGTATGTGATGTGAGGTAGGGGTCCAGCTACATTCATTTGCACGTGGCTATCCAGTCCCAGCATTCCTTGCTGGAAAGAGTCTTCGTTCTTCATTGGCTTATCTTGCCATGCTTGTCATAAATCAATTGCCCCTAAATGTATGCTGTCATTTCTGGACTCTCAGTTCTAACCCATTGATCTATATGCCCATCCTTGTGCCAATACTACTCTTCTATGACTGCCATATTTTCTAATAGTATCCTCAGAGGCTTTTTAACTTCCAATGAAATATTTCAAACACAGATAAAATTAAAATAAATTTGGGACCCTATAACCTAGATTTAATAGCAGTTGATATTTTGCTATGTTTTGGTTCACTTTTTTTTTTTTTTCATTAAGAAGTAAAATAGTTTAGGACTTCCCTGGTGGCTCAATGACAAAGAATCCACCTGCCAATGCAGGAGACATGGGTTTAAGCCCTGATCCGGGAGGAGCCCACATGCCGCGGGGCAACTAAGCCTGTGTGCCCTAACTATTGAGCCTGTGCTCTAGAGCCCAGGACTGCATCTCCTGAGCCCTCGAGCTACCACTGCTGAAGTCTATGCAGTCCACAATCAGCCACCGCTGCTAAAGAGGAGCCCCAGCTCCCCACAGCTAGAGAAACGCAAGCACAGCAATGACGACCCAGCAGAGCCTATGCCGCTGCCGCTGCTGCTGCTAAGTCGCTTCAGTCGTGTCCGACTCTGTGCGACCCCAGAGACGGCAGCTCACTAGGCTCCCCCATCCCTGGGATTCTCCAGGCAAGAGCACTGGAGTGGGTTGCCATTTTCTTCTCCAATGCATGAAAGTGAAAAGTCAAAGTGAAGTCGCTCCGTCGTGTCCGACCCTTAGCGACCCTGTGGACTGCAGCCCTCCAGGCTCCTCCGTCCATGGGATTTTCCAGGCAAGGGTACTAGAGTGGGGTGCCATTGCCTTCTCTAGCAGAGCCTATAAATAAGCAAATAAAATTATTCCTTAAAAATAAATAAAATAGTTTAGATATAACCAAAGTTATCTTATTCCTACCCCCAGCCATTTCCCCTCCCTCTGTCTCCACGGGTAACCACAAACCACCACTTTGAAGTTGCTGGGGTTCCTTTCTGAGGATGCCATTATCCTTTTATAGCCTTTTATTATGGTACTATTTTGGGGTCTTCATATTTTACGTAAGCAGCATCATACTGAATGTAACCTTTTACAACTGGCTTATTTCACTCAAGCTTATGTTTGTAAGCTTTTTTTTCATGTTGATCCACGTGGATCTAGCACATACATTTTCATTGTTGTATACAGCAAATTCAAAATAGAACCAATCTATCGTTTGTTTAATCCATCCCCCTGGCAGTGGACATTTAGGTTATTTCCAGATGTTGACTATTACTGAGAGTTCTGTAATGAGTGGACATCCTTGCCGGTGTCTTCCTGTTCTCTTCACCTTTTCGCTCACTTTTTGTTCTAAGCTGGGTTCTCCCCTGAGGACTCTGCTTCCCCTGTAGCCTTCTTAGCAAGCCACGGTTCTCTCCCTGAGGCCCGCATACCACATGACTGGCATGAGAGAGGATCCTCTTCATTCTTCATAGCTCGTTCCAAGCCAGCCATTCTTCTCATCTTCTCCATAAAACCCCCAGACTCTTTGAGACGCATGTCAGCAGACTCTCCATCCATTACTCACCCTTTGTTGCAGCCTCGTACACCTCTAGTCACTCCCCGTCCCACAGATAATACTAGCTACCAGCTTATCGTCATTCCCTCCAGCATGATCCTGTCATAGCCATGATGATTTCAATAACCAGCCTCTCAGTTCCATGACCTTCTCTGCTCCAATAAACTTATCCTCCACCTACTTCAGCGTCTTACTCCTAAGATACATGTTGACCATATCATTACCAGTAACTGCAGTTGTATAATTTCAGTTTCACATACCCCACTCTCCAACTACCATCACCTCTCAGCCCAGCTCATCAGCTTGAATATGCAATTCCAATAGTCCTTCCACCACATTCACACCAATCCCATCCCTTTCCTTTGTCCCTTGCTCTCCACTGAGGTCTTTGCGTCTCTTGTTATTCAACTCAACTTCCTTGGTCTTTCATTTACAAACATCTCTTTCCCAAATAACTCTAACTATCTGCTACCCATTCTTGCTATATCCTAGCAAATCCATGACTGCGTGGAAACAACTCTTCACTCGTTACAACCAATCCCATCCCTTTCCTTTGTCCCTTGCTCTCCACTGAGGTCTTTGCGTCTCTTGTTATTCAACTCAACTTCCTTGGTCTTTCATTTACAAACATCTCTTTCCCAAATAACTCTAACTATCTGCTACCCATTCTTGCTATATCCTAGCAAATCCATGACTGCGTGGAAACAACTCTTCACTCGTTACACTTGAACCAGTGTAGCTGAACAAGGCTGGAGAAAAGCATCCAGTCATGCTAACCAAAAATTCAACATCACTAATCTCCCATAGTCCTTCCATTCTGCCCCCAAAGTCCTACTGTATATTCCTGGCTTGTTTGCTTTGCATCCGCCTAGACTATGTCATCCTTTCTTCCCTTCACTCAAACCTTTAATCCCTCCTCCCTGATCCCCACTCTCAACTGATGACCCTGATTCCTATTTTCCTGAGAAAAGGGAAGTTATCAGAAGAGCACACCCACCTGCAACTACTGTCTACCCATGGATTTCCATCTTCCTTGCTTCTGACTAAACCCCTCTCCTACTCAAAGACATTACTCCTCAGTTCTCCCATTCTTTCCTGCATCATCAATTTCCCCCTCTCTACTGTATCTTGCTCATCTGAATGCAATGTACTGTTACTTCCTGCATCTTAAGAAAACAGACATCTGACCCCATGTCTGCCTCGAAATGCTGTCCATTTATAGCAAAACTCAAAAGAAAAGTCTATCCTTGAAGTTTCCAAGTCCCCTTGATCTTGCCTCTCTATTCCCATGCTGATTCCAAAGATTCCTTTGGCATTCCCTGTGATGGAAGATTCATGGGAGGAGATCCACTTCAGAGAGGGGAGGAGGAGAAGAAACTCTGGAGCATATTGTATTTCAAAGGTATTGACAGAAGTAAAAGAAGATATTTTTGGTCTATGTGGGATGTAGAAATTGTTAAACACGTGAAGGATATAAAATGGCTTTCATGGTTTTAAAAACTATTGGAATTAGGTAAACTAACATGTATTAGTGGAGAGGGCAATGGCAACCCATTCCAGTACTCTTGCCTGGAAAATCCCATGAACAGAGGAGCCTGGCGGGCTGCAGTCCATGGGGTCGCTAAGAGTCGGACACAACTGAGTGAATTCACTTTCACTTTTCACCTTCATGCATTGGAGAAGGAAATGGCAACCCACTCCAGTCTTCTTGCCTGGAGAATCCCAAGTACGGCGGAGCCTGGTGGGCTGTCATCTATGGGGTCACACAGAGTCAGACACGACTGAAGTGACTTAGCAGCAACATGTATTAGATAATGGAATACTATATGTGGTAACAAACAATCCTCAAATTATATAATGGCTCAGGTATGATTAAAAGTTGACTTCCCACCATGTGAAGTCCAAAATAGGTGTTCCTGATTAATGGGCAGCTCTTCTCCAAGGGGGTGGGCAGGTGACTCAGTGGTAAAGAATCTGCCTGCCAATGCAGGAGACATAGGTTCAATCCCTGGGTCAGGAAGATCCCCTGGAAAAGGAAATGGCAACCCACTGCAGTATTCTTGCCTAGGAAATCCCATAGACAGAGGAGCCTAGCAGGCTACAGTTCATGGGGTCCCAAAGAGTCGGACGAGACTAAATAACAACTTCTCCAAGTGATGATTCAGGACCCAGGCTCCTTCCATCTGTGGAAGGAGTACTGTAGTTAATGGAGTACTGTGCTTACCTGCAGGAAGCCAAAGAAGGGAATGAAGCACGGGAGGCTTTTATGTCCAGACCTGGAAGTTGGGGTGCATCTGCTCTGCTCACATTCCAGTGACCAGAATTCAGACACATGGCCTTGCTTAACCACAAGGAAGGCTGAGAAATTATCTAGCTGACTGCCCAAGAAGGAAAGAAAACAGGCTTGATGAAAAGCCAGCCAGTCTTTGCAAATAATGGAAGTCCTCCAAGGACTTCCAATGAGCAGGCAAGAAAAAGATGATTCATCCTCCAGTATCTTTATCCTGAATGAACAGCTTGCTATAGCCTGGATTCAGAGAGCAAGTCCCATTGTAAAACCACATTTGTTTTTTTCCTGGGAAGAAATCTCTTAGAAAAGCAAACAATTCTAACATCCCATTTATCTCTCCTGCCATTTGACATGTTAAGAAGGAAAGAAAACAGGCTTGATGAAAAGCCAGCCAGTCTTTGCAAATAATGGAAGTCCTCCAAGGACTTCCAATGAGCAGGCAAGAAAAAGATGATTCATCCTCCAGTATCTTTATCCTGAATGAACAGCTTGCTATAGCCTGGATTCAGAGAGCAAGTCCCATTGTAAAACCACATTTGTTTTTTTCCTGGGAAGAAATCTCTTAGAAAAGCAAACAATTCTAACATCCCATTTATCTCTCCTGCCATTTGATATGTTTTCAGTTCAGTTCAGTTCAGTCGCTCGGTCGTGTCTGACTCTTTGCGACCCCATGAATCGCAGCACGCCAGGCCTCCCTGTCCATCATCAACTCCCAGAGTTCACTCAGATTCACGTCCATTGATATATTTTATGGGTTTCAAAATATGGTTTTCCAGTGTTGCATAAAAACAAAAGGCACCTTAAAGCCTATAGGGTGTGACTAGTGTGGCTGTATCCTAAGACTAGGACTATGGCATAACTCCACTTCCAACTGCAGCAAGAGCTTGACTAACAGACTTCACACTCCTGGGACTCAGGCTCCAGTTCTGTGGAACGAGTAACCCTTGCCACAGCCATGTTGCTGGGGAATCAAAGACTTGCTCATTCTCTGCTCCCAGTGATTCTTACAAGAGCCCTTTGGAGCTAAAAGGGCATGAATGGTTATTGCTTATTTCACAGTTGAGGAAAGTCTGAGCTGGAGAGGTGGCATGCCTGACTCAGGGAAATCCCACTTCACAGTTCGCAGGCAAGAGGTGGTGACTTAAGTTATGAGAGGAGATGACATCAGAAGAGGGAAGCAGAAAAACATGAGGAATGGTGTGGAAGGAGGAATGAAGAAGACCCACAAAAGTACACCCTCAAGCCCGAGGTTCTTTCCATACTGCCTCCTAACCCTCACTTTCTTGTGATCTGTTTTCTGTGATGCCTGGTGATCTAGTCAAAGAGGAAGGACTATAGAGAAGTAGAATGGGAACTCAGGGCATCTGGAATCCCCAGGAGCCTTCAGATAAGAGAAGGATGTAGATCAATATTGCTCCTGTGGTCAAAAGCTGCCTGTTTGAGGAAAGGATCCTAAAGGAGGAACCATGAAGTAAAAGGACCCTCCTTTGCATCCTTTTATTCTGAGCTCCAGGGAGTCGCTGCTCAAGGATGCTGTATCTTCCACCTAAGCCTGTACCTTGACAATGATTTTTTTTAAAAAAGTGACAAAACATTAACCATGAATCAAGGTGATGGGAATATAGAAATTCTTCATACTACTTTTGCAAGATTGCTATAAGTTTAAAATCACTTCAAAAACAAAATCAGAGGATTATAAGCACCTAGAAGCCCCCTTATGATCTCTTCCAATCAGTACTCCCTCAAGGGATGCCCCCATTCTGACTCCTAATATCTAAACCAGTTTTTCTATTTGAATCATGTAGAAATCATTATTTTGTGTCTGACTTCTTTCTTTCAAAACTGTGTTAATGGGGGACTTCCCAGGTGGTCCAGAGGTTGAGACCCCCAGATTCCACTGTGGAGGGAGGGGGGGAGTGCATATTGGATCCCTGATCAGGGAAGCTCCTCATGCCACATGTTGAGGCAAAAAAAAAAAAAGTGTGAATGAGATTCAGCTATGCTGTCTGTCTTTTTTCAATTCACTCATTCTCATTTCCCTCTAGCATTCCATTGTAAGAATTCATCATATGGGGTGGGATTTCTAGAATGACTGAGAACCTCTGAAAACCCTCACTCCAAAAGATCAATGGTAAAGCTAGACAAAATAGCCAAAAGCAATCATTTGAAAACTGAAAATTTAGCAAAATCATCCAGGGTAGGCAGAATAATGACCTCACAAAGATGTTCATGTCCTAATCCCCGGAAACTCTGAATACATTGTTACACAGCAAAGGAGAATTAAGATTGCAGATGGAATTAAGTTTGTTAATTAGCTGACCATAAGGTAAGGGCCTTCCTTCATTGGAAGGACTGATGCTGAAACTGAAGCTCCAATACTTTGGCCACCTGATGGGAAGAACTGACTCATTAAAAAAGACCCTGATGCTGGAAAAGATTGAAAGCAGGAGGAGAAGGGGGTGACAGAGGATGAGATGGTTGGATGGTATCATCAACTCAACGGGCATGAGTTTGAGCAAGCTCTGGGAGTTGGTAACGAACAGGGAGGCCTGGTGCGCTGCAGTCCATGGGATCACAAAGAGGCAGACACAACTGAGTGACTGAACTGAATTGAACTGACTGATAAGATAAATGCAGGCAGTCTCTAGAAGCTGGAAAAGGTAAAGAAATGCATTCTCCTCTAGGGTCTCCAGAAGAAAGCAGCCCTGTTTATACCTTGATTTTTTTTTTTCCCCCAAAGATATTTATTTATTTATTTGGCTGCACTGGGTCTCAGTTGTGGCACTCAGGATCTTTGCCGCATCACGAAGAATGTTCTGTTGTGGAGCTCAAATTCTCTAGTTGTAGCTAAAGGGTTTAGTTACTCTGAGGCAATGGGGATGTTTGTTTCCCAGTCAGGGATCAAAACCCATGTCCCCTGCATTGGACATTCTTAACCACTGAATCACCAGAGAAGTCCCATTTTGATTTTAATGAGACCTATTTTATATTTCTGACCCATAGAACTATAAGGTAATATATTTTTATAATTTTAAGCCACAAAGTTTGTGATAACTTGATATAGAAGCAACAGAAAACTAATATAGCATACAAAAAATTGAGAAACATTTACTTAAGAAAATCAACTAAACTTCAGTTAGGAGAGTTTGCGTCTGTGGTGTTCAGCCTGAGGCTATGTCCATATTTCTCCTCCCTCAGCTTCATGATATATTAATAGAAGGTCTGTCAAAGTGGTGGTAAAGAGGTGACTGTATTGGAGCAGAGTGCAGAAACTTCCATGCCCAGAGGCATTATCAAAAACAATAGTGATCTCAGTGTCATGCAATCAGAGACAAATATCAAAGTTAGTCTAAGGTCTCTGTACTGGTTAGGAAAAGCAATAGACAAACAGGTCAGCCAGAAGTTTTAACAGGGATATCTGGACAACAAGACAGCCAAAGTTCTCAGTAAGATTTTACTGGCAGGCGATGTGCATACGAAAGACTGCACAAATCTCAGGAGATACTGGAGAAGGTTAGAGCGAGCTACTCAGCATGAGCCTTGAAAACACAGGAATTAAAATCTGGAATAAACTTGTGAACTAGCTGTACTCTGAATATGTACCTCAAAACACAAATAGATCATTCACCAAATGGTAGAAGTCTTATTGGCTCAAGAGATTTAAGCACAACTTATGGCCAATCATTGTATAACCATCAAAGAATGTTGACCCAAAGGCAACCCCTAAACATGTTTCAATGCCATTCTCCCAAATCATCCCACCCTCTCCCTCTCCCTCAGAGGCCAAAAGTCCATTCTATACCTTTGTGTCTCTATGTTGTCTCACCTACAGGGTCATCATTACTATGATAGCTTTTTAAAAAATAAATTTAAAAATAAGTGACCTGTTTTCATGAAGATGGTACCAAATGCAAAGAGGTAAGCCCCAGGCCCTCCCAATGTCAAAGCCAAAGGAAAGACTTTGATGGCCAAAAAAGCAGTGTTGAAAGGCATTCACAGTCACCAAAAAAAAAAAAAAGAAAGAAAAGAAACTAACAAAAAACAAACAACAATAAACAGCCCCAGTGATGGGGAAGGGGTAACAAAAACCAAAGTTGCTGCAATGTATGATCTAAAACAGCTAGCAGTCAACAAAAAGAATTACAAGAGAGGCAAAGGAAAAAATGTGACTCATACATAAAAAACAAAACAGTCAATAGAAACTGTCTCTGGGGGCATCCAAATGTTAGAAGACAAAGTCTTCAAAGGAGGTATTATAAACATATTCAAAGAACTAAAAGATAGAAGAGGTGACAAGAATACACGGAAGAATAGTACAAAAAAGATCATCACGACCCAGATAATCAAGATGATGTGATCACTAATCTAGAGCCAGACATCTTGGAATGTGAAGTCAAGTGGGCCTTAGAAAGCATCACTACGAACAAAGCTAGTGGAGGTGATGGAATTCCAGTGGAGCTGTTTCAAATCCTGAAAGATGATGCTGTGAAGGTGCTGCCCTCAATATGCCAGCAAATTTGGAAAACTCAGCAGTGGCCACACGACTGGAAAAGGTCCGTTTTCATTCCAATTCCAAAGAAAGGCAATGCCAAAGAATGCTCAAACTACCGCACAATTGCACTCATCTCACATGCTAGTAAAGTAATGCCCAAAATTCTCGAAGCCAGGCTTCAGCAACACATGAACTGTGAACTCCCTGATGTTCAAGCTGGTTTTAGAAAAGGCAGAGGAACCAGAGATCAAATTGCCAACATCTGCTGGATCATGGAAAAAGCAAGAGAGTTCCAGAAAAACATCTATTTCTGCTTTATTGACTATGCCAAAGCCTTTGACTGTGTGGATCACAATAAACTGTGGAAAATTCTGAAAGAGATGGGAATACCAGACCACCTGACCTGCCTCTTGAGAAATCT
>SJYC01032054.1:0-23410 GCA_006408675.1 Madoqua kirkii | reverse complement strand
TGAGAGTTGGACTGTGAAGAAGGCTGAGTGCCAAAGAATTGATGCTTTTGAACTGTGGTGTTGGAGAAGACTCTTGAGAGTCCCTTGGACTGCAAGGAGATCCAACCAGTCCATTCTGAAGGAGATCAACCCTAGGATTTCTGTGGAAGGAATGATGCTAAAGCTGAACCTCCAGTACTTTGGCCACCTCATGCAAAGAGTTGACTCATTGGAAAAGACTCTGATTCTGGGAGGGATTGGGGGCAGAAGGAGAAGGGGACGAATGAGGATGAGATAGCTGGATGGCATCACAGACTCGATGGACGTGAGTCTGAGTGACCTCCGAGAGATGGTAATGAACATGGAGGCCTGGCGTGCTTGGATTCACGGGGTCGCCAAGAGTTGGACACGACTGAGCAACTGAACTGAACTGAACTGAACTGAAACAAAGGAAAGTATGCTGACAAAGATTTATCAAGTAGAAAATAGTAATGAAGACAAAGAAATTATTTATTTATTTTATTTTTGGTGGTGCTGCGTCTTCATTGCTGCATGCCGGCTTTCTTTAGCTGCTGTGAGCAGGGACTACTCTTTGCTGGGGAAGATAGGTTTCTCATTGAGGTGGTTTCTCCAATTAAAACAGAGTTTGAAGAGTGGATTTTTAAAAGTATGATCCCACTATTATGTCTACAAGAGATAAGCTTTCTAGCCAAACATACAGATATTTTGAAAGTAAAAGGATGAAAAAGATATAAAATGCAAAAGATATATAAATGTTAAAAAGAGCTAGGATATTTATGCTGCTGCTACTGCTAAGTCACTTCAGTCGTGTCCAACCCCACAGATGGCAGCCCACCAGGCTCCCCCATCCCTGGGATCCTTTAGGCAAGAACACTGGAGTGGGTTGCCATTTCCTTCTCCAACGCATGAAAGTGAAAAGTCAAAGTGAAGTCGCTCAGTCGTGTCTAACTCTTAGCGACTCCATGGACTGCCCCCTACCAGGCTCCTCTGCCCATGGGATTTTCCAGGCAAGAGTACTGGAGTGAGGTGCCATTGCCTTCTCCAGGGTATCTATAATATCAGGTAAAGTAGACTTTGAGGCAGAATTTGTTACTAAAGTCAAATAAGAGTATTTTATAGTGATAAAAGTGTCAGTCAATCATGAGGACAATCATTATAAACATATACTCACCTAACAGTACTTCAGAATACACAGATCAAAAATTGACAGAATCCAAGGGATAATTCAACAATAATAGAGACTTCAATGCCCCATTTTCAATAATTAATATAAACAGGTAGAAGATCAATACGAATATAGAAGTCCTGAACAACACTACAGAATAACTGAAACTTACAGACATCTATAGAACATTCTACTCAACAACACGAGAATAAAGATTCTTCTCAAGTGTATGCAGAACATTCTTCAGGATACCATATGTTAAGCCATAAGACAAGCCTCAACAAATTTTAAAAGACTGAAATGATCCAAAGTATGTTTTCCAACCACCATTAAATATAATGCCAGAAGGAATTTTTGGAAATTCAGAAACTTAATATTTAAACAACAAATTTGTAAATAATCAGTGAGTAAAAAAGAAATCACAAGAGGAAATTAGAAAATACCTTGAGTTGAATGAAAACAAAAGCACAAAACATCAAAACTTAGGAGAACGGTCTCTGGTCTGAGAAGATTTCACATTCCTCGGGGCAGCTAAACCCATGTGCCACAGCTACCCAAGCCTCTGCTCCACAAGGCAATGAGAAGTTATGCACCATACCTAGAGAGTAGCCCTCATTGGCCACAACTAGAGAAAGCCTGAAGACCTACTACAGCCAAAAGGAAGTAAATAAGTACTAAAATGTTTACAAAGAAACTTAGAGAATATTGCTGAAACAGTGCATAGAGGGAAATTTAAAGCTGTAAATGCCTATTTTAAAAATGGAGAACGATCTCGTCAATAACCTAAACTTATATCACGAGAAACTAATTTAAAAAAAGAGAAAACTAAATCCAAAGCAAGCTGCAGGAATGAAATAACATAGATTGAAGAGGAAATAAACAGAAAAACAACAGAGAAAATCAATGAAATCAAAGGTTGGTTCTTCGAAAATGTTAACAAAAGTGACAAACCTTTAGCCAGGCTGACCAAGGAGAAAAGAGAAGACATAAATGAACAGAATCAGGAATGAAACAGGAGATACTCCTGCCTAGAAAACACAGTCAGCAACTGCATGACGATAAATCAGATAACCCAGATGAAACGGGCAGATTCCCAGAAAGAGACAAACTGCCGAAACTGACTGAGAGAGAAATAGAAAGTCTAGATAGATAAGTAACAACAAGCCAAAAGACTGGATTAGTAATCACAGTTTCCCACAAAGAGGAGGCCTGGCCCAGGTAGCTTCACTGGTGAATTCTGACAAAAGTTTAAGGAACATTGAATACCAATCCTCAAATTTTCCAAAAACAGAGGGGAATACTTCCCAATTCATTCTATTGAGATAGTCTGGGACTTGGGGCCTGGCATCCGGGGCCCTTCCCTGGAGTGCTTGCACCTAGACACATGCCTCCTGGAGCAACAGAATACCAAGAAACAAGAAGGGGCTAAAAATAACTGCGTGCACGTGCAAGTAGGGCAAATGATGTATAAGATACAAGAAAGCCAAAAACCAGCTGCCATTTCTGAGGTGCCAGGAGCGAAAGCAGGGTGCTGCAATGCCCCCTGCACACAGCACCACCAAGAGGGCATGCCTAAGCCATCCCTGACGACCACTGATCACCCCGCTGCCCTCACCCGCTTTAAGGAATCGGCCCGCCCTCCTCAGACAGCAGGCAAGGACGCTTGTTTCTTGTTTTCACCCCCTTGTGCTACAGCCTGTAAATCCTTGCCTGCATTTCTTGTCTGGCCTCTTACCAATTTCCACTGATTGAAGAGTT
The DNA here is from genome assembly GCA_006408675.1 of Madoqua kirkii. Classification (NCBI taxonomy): domain Eukaryota; kingdom Metazoa; phylum Chordata; class Mammalia; order Artiodactyla; family Bovidae; genus Madoqua; species Madoqua kirkii. Next base: position 20,487 of record SJYC01032054.1, on the reverse strand, counting down.
CAAGTACCCGGGTCAGTAACAAAGTGAAGCCAGTATCGTGCTTGTGTGTGCAAAGTTGTGTCTGACTCATTGTGATCCCATGAAATGTAGCCTGCCAAGCTTTAAGGAATCGGCCCGCCCTCCTCAGACAGCAGGCAAGGACGCTTGTTTCTTGTTTTCACCCCCTTGTGCTACAGCCTGTAAATCCTTGCCTGCATTTCTTGTCTGGCCTCTTACCAATTTCCACTGATTGAAGAGTTCAAGTACCTGGGTCAGTAACAAAGTGAAGCCAGTATCGTGCTTGTGTGTGCAAAGTTGTGTCTGACTCATTGTGATCCCATGAAATGTAGCCCACCAGGCTCGTCTGTCCATGGGATTACGCAGGCAAGAATATTGGAGTGGGCGGCCGTGTCCTCCTCCAGGGGATCCTCCCAACCTAGGGATCTCACGTCTCCTCAGTCTCTGGCTCTGTAGGTGTACTCTTTACCACCAAGTTACCTGGGAAGCCAGAAGCCAATATTACTCTGATACTAAAACCGGAAAGACAGAGCACACCCAGAAAAGTAGGGAATAAATAAAAGTAAGAAAACCAACATCCCTTATGAATCTAAACGCAAAAAAATCCTAACATGAAAAAAATCAGCCAACCAAATTCACCAAAACACAAAAAGAGTTAACTATGGTCAAGTGGAATTTACGTCAGGGATACGTGGTTAGTTTAACATACAAAAGCAATCGATGCAATATACCACATTAACAGAATAAAGAACAAAACCCACATAATCATCTCAATAGATCCAGAAAACTAATTTGACAGCATTCTACATCCTTTAATAACAAAAAATTACTCAAAAAACTAAAAATGGAAGGGAACTTCCTCAGTCTGATAAAGGGCAACCATGAGAAACCCACAGCAACACAGACTTCACAGTGAAAAATCGAATGCCCTCCCCCTGAGATCTGGAACAAGACAAGGATATTTCTGGTCAAGAAATTAAGCAACAAAGAGAAATAAGAGGCACTCATACTGGAAAGGAAGAAGTAAACATCATCATATATACAAAAAATTCTAAGGGGATTACAAAACCACCCCAAACAAATAAAACCACAAAACCGCAGCAGAAACAGTAGGAATCCTGTTGACTGCAGCGTGGAAGATCAATGTATGAAAATCACCTGCATTTCCATATGCTTATGAACAACCCACAAATGAACAATTCCATTCACAACAGTATCAAAAGAATAAAATACGTCAGAATAAATTTAACAAATACAGTGCACGATTTCAAAAGTGAAAATTATATCTTTGCCAAGAGGGGTAGAAATCTAAATAGAGAGATATTCTACGTCTATGGATTGGAAGGCTCATTATTTATGGGAAATTCTCTTCTATTTGATCAATAGATCTAACTCAATCCTTATCAAAATTCAAGCAAGTCTGTTTCCTTTCCACACAGACTGACTATAGCTGCTTCTAAAGTTTATATTGAAAGGCAAAGGGCCTAGAATAATAAAAACAAGCTTGAAAAAGAAAAACAAAGTTAGAGGACATAACCTTCCAGTTCCAAAACTTACTACAGCAATAAAGAGAATGTGGAACTGAATAACAATAGACATACAGATCAATGACACACAAGTGAGAGCCCAGAAATAAACTCTGACATTTACAATCAGCTGGTTTACAACCAAGGAGCCAAGAGGCAACTGACTACCTACACAAAAAAGAATGAAGCTGGACTCTTTACATCACACCAGTCACAAAATTTAACTCAGAATGAATGAGACCTAAACATAGAGTTAGAATTATAAAACCCTTAGGACAAAATCTTGGTGACCTTGGGTTAGGCAAATGTTTTGTCACCAGCAAAATCCACTGGGGTCCCAGGGAAAAATAAGAGAATTTAGGTGATAAGGTCTCATTTCTTTTATGCTTAATTTAGTTTCCACTTGCCTATATATGGTCTTGCCCTTAACACAAAGCACTAGAGTTTCCACCACAGAATGGCTGTGCCCAACACCTCCAGCCTGGCTGGGCCGTATGAAAAGCGTGAGCAGGGCACTTCAATTAAAGATGGTAGAGGAGGGGCATGTGCATAGACCCTTCACCTGGCACTGCAATCCGGAGCGTGAGCAACACTCCTGTGCCAGACCCATAAGAACCGCCCCCTTCTGCACTTAACAAGAACCCTAAAAGGCAGCCCTGCCCACAGCCTTTCAGTGGGAAAGGCAGCTATGTACTCTAGAGTCAGGGCTTACACCTGTCCCTTCTTTGATCTGATCAAAGCCTAAAACATCCCTTTGCTTCTATTGGCACAAGAAACATGGGGAAGGAGAATCTTTGTTGGGGCTCTCCTCAGAAGGGGTGGTAACAGTTTCTTAGATACAACAATCCACAAAATTAAAAATTAATTGAATTTCATTAAAATGTAAAACTATGAGTCACCATGAAGAAAATCTAATCACTGGAAGAAAATATTGGCAAATTATACATCTGCTTGAAGATGTGTATCCAAAACATAAAGGACACTTTATAGAATACCACTCAAGAACACAAGTAATCCAATTTTAAAAAATTGGCAAAGCAACTGAACAGACATTTCATTTAAAAAGCTATACAAGCATCCAATAAGCATATATTAAGATGTTCAATGGGGTTTACCCAGTGGCACATTGGTAGAGAATCCACCTGCCAAGGCAGGAGACTTGGGTTCCTCAGTCAGGAAGATTCCCTGGAATAGGAAATGGCAACTCACTTCAGTATTCTTGCCTGGGAAATCCCGTGGACAGAGGAACATGGCAGGCTACAGTCCATGGGGTCGACAAAGAGCCAGACACAGCTTAGTGACTAAGCAACAACAAGGTGCTCAATATCATCAGTCATTAGAGAAATATAAGCCACAATGAGATACTACTTCATACCACAAGAATGATGAAAATTTTAAAAAGACAGATAATAACAAGTGATAGCAAGGATGAAACTAGAGTCCTCAATAATCTGGAGGAAATGTAAAATGGTACATTCAGTTTAAAAAACAGTTTGGCAGTTTCTTAAGAAGTTAAATATATGTGTTTTTCTGTATGACTTAACAATTCACTCCTCGGAACATTTACCCAAGAGAAAGGAAAATATATGTCCAGACAAAGCTTAAATATGAATATTCGGAGCAGAATTATTCATGATAGCAAGAAACTGAAAGCAACCCAAATGTCCACTCATGGATGAATGACAAAGTATATTTTACAGACACAATGGTATACATTCAGCCACAAAAAGGAATGAAGTACTAATATTTGTTAAAACCTGGATGAACCTCACCAGCACTGTATTAAGTGAAAGCAGCCAGGCATTAAGAGCCACTGGATGGTTCCCAGTATGTGGGATGTCCAGAAAGCCCTATCTATAAAGACAGCAATTAGATTTAGTAGTTGACTGGGGCTGGGGATGGGGAAAGGGGAGTGACTGCAAATAAACATGAGGGATCTTTCTGGAGTCATGCAATATGCTAAAATTTAATTGTGGTGACAGTTGCACAACTTTGTGCTTTTACTACAAATTATTGAATTCTACATTTATAACTGAAATAGAAAGACCCTGCAAAAACAACAACAAAAAAGAATATGACTGTGGCTCAGATCATGAACTCCTTGTTACCAAGTTCAGACTTAAACTGAAGAAAGTAGGGAAAACCGCTAGACCATTCAGGTATGACCTAAATCAAATCCCTTATGGTTATACAGTGGAAGTGAGAAATAGATTTAAGGGCCTAGATCTGATAGATAGAGTGCCTGATGAACTATGGAATGAGGTTTATGACATTGTACGGGAGACAGGGATCAAGACCATCCCTATGGAAAAGAAATGCAAAAAAGCAAAATGGCTGTCTGGGGAGGCCTTACAAATAGCTGTGAAAAGAAGAGAAGTGAAAAGTAAAGGAGAAAAGGAAAGATAAGCATCTGAATGCAGAGTTCCAACGAATAGCAAGAAGAGCTAAAGACTTCTTCAGTGATCAATGCAAAGAAATAGAGGAAAAGAACAGAATGGGAAAGACTAGAGATCTCTTCAAGAAAATTAGAGATACCAAGGGAACATTTCATGCAAAGATGGGCTCAATAAAGGACAGAAATGGTATGGACCTAACAGAAATATTTTTTTTCTGTAGCTTTAAAAATAGTTAATTTTTACTTTTTTGGCAAATAAACGAAATTCCTTAACATTCAAATAATTATTTCTGGTCATTCCAGTGATTCCTAATGCATATTTACATTTAGAAAAAAAATACTTGTTATATAAAATGAAACATTTTTCAAGCTATGAGAACAATATTTAAAGAGGAAAACAAATGTGTATACCAGTGGTCCCCAACCTTTTTGGCATCAGGGACCAGTTTCATGGATGACAATTTTTCCATGGAGAGGGGTCAAGGGATGGTTTAGGGATGATCCCAGCACATTACATTAGTTGTGCACTTTATTTCTATCATCATTACATCAGCTTCACCTCAGATCATCAGGCATCAGATCCCGGAGGTTGTACATGTCATAAATTCTCCCACTTGAAGAACAGCAATTCAGATGCAATAATATTTAGTAAATATTGAGTCATCCAACCATTTCACAGTCTGGTTTTATTTGGCAACACAAAAAGAAGTAATAATGTGGCCAAGGACCCAGGTTATTTCACATGATATTAATAGAAATCCATGTGAACGCAAAGTGTAGTCCTGGAGAGATGGGAAACAATCTTCACTTGAGAAATCCATATACCTAATTAGAAGTTGTACTTCAGTGAATGATGCCAACTTAAATTTTATGAAGAAAACCTTATGGCCAAGTCTCGTGTAAAGATTAAAATTTTAAAAATAAAATCAAATAGCAGACTCCTGCTTTCCAGTTCTTCATGTAACAAGCTTGGAAGGGGCCACTGTTTCCTAACAATATGCAGAGAGCTGAGCAGACTGGAAAATTAGCAACTCTTTTTTGGTTCTGTGAGAAAAGTAGCCATGTAGAGATGTGAGAATTGCACCAGAAAGAAGGCTGAGCAATGAATTGATGCTTTCAAACTGTGGTGCTGGACAAGACTCTTGAGAGTCCCTTGGATTGCAAGGAGATCCAACCAGTCAATCCTAAAAGTAAGCCTGGAGTGCTGCGGTGCATGGGGTCTCAAAGAGTTGGACACAACTTAGCAACTGAACAACAAGACAAGAAAGAGGTGAGTCTCATCACTGCCCTCAAGATCGAAGAAACTGAAGACTCTGATGAGTCAAGGCTTCTCAGGACAGAGATGCAGAGGCAGAAACATTCTGGGAACCCAGGTTGGGGCATTGTACTTGATAAGCTGCTGGAAGTTTAGTGCAGTAAACTCGAGTTTTAAACACCAGGGAAACCCAGGCACAGGAGGGTTCAAATAGTATTGTGAGATTTACCTCTGGAACTTGACCAGATTCCCCTCAGACTTCCTGGGGAAAGGAAAAAAGGACATGTTCAAAATATACCTGGGGGTACTCTTCTTCCTATCAAATCCTGCCCTCAGGAGAAACCTGTTAGGTCTTGACTTCTGGGTGTTCTCTGACCCTCATGCACCTTCAGAAAGGCAACACCCACCTCCAGTCTTCCTGTCCCACCTGAGTGGGAAGGACATACCTGAGAAAACTGAGTCTTACTTTCTAGAGGCCTGTCAGGCTCCCTGATGACTGAGACCTGGTTGCAGGATTATAGAGTCCCCTCCACGCATATCTTGTGGTGCTTAGTCACTCAGCCGTGTCTGACTCTTTGTGACCCCGTGGACGATAGCCTGCAAGACTCCTCTTTCCATGGGGATTCTCCAGGCTTCAACACTGGAATGGGTTGCCATGCCCTCCTCCAGGGGATCTTCCCAATCCAGGAATCAAACTGGGGTCTTCTGCATTGCAGGCAGATTCTTCACCAGCTGAGCTACCAGGGAAGCCCCCTTGCACATCTTATCACCATGTGACCAAAGGCTTATTTATGGGCTTCCATGGTGACTCAGACAGTAAAGAATATGCCTGCAGTGCAGGAGACCCAGGCTTGATACCTGGGTTGGGAAGATCCCCTTGAGAAGGGAATGGCTACCCACTCCAATGTTCTTACCTGGGGAATTTACCTGTGCATCATGTCCAGTGAGCAATAAAAAAAGTATAAGGCAAATGAAAAGCAAAAAACACAATGTGAAGAGGCAGAGCAAGCATCAGAAACAAATATGGTAGGGATATTAGGAGTTATCAAAACAGATTTCAAGCAACTATGATTAATCGAGTGAGGGCTCTCCTAGCACAAGTGGACAGCATACAGAGAGGTGAGGATCTTAAGAACCAAAAAGATATGCTGCTGCTGCTAAGTCGCTTCAGTCGTGTCCAACTCTGTGTGACCCCATAGACTGCAGCCCACCAGGCTCTCGTCCCTGGGATTCTCCAGGCAAGAACATTGGAGTGGGTGGCCATTTCCTTCTCCAATGCATGAAAGTATAAAGTGAAAGTGAAGTCACTCAGTCGTGTCCGACTCCTAGTGACCCCATGGACTGCAGCCTACCAGGCTCCTCCATCCATGGGATTTTCCAGGCAAGAGTACTGGAGTGGGGTGCCATTGCCTTGCTAGAGATTTATAAATATATATAAAACAAATGAACACATTTCATGGGCTTATTACTGATTAGTAGACTGGACATAGCAAAGAATCTCTGATATGGAAACTGTATGAAAAAAAATTCTCAAACCTGAATGTAAAGAGAACAAAAACTGTAAAAGCTAGAACAGAAGATCCAAAGACTAGGAGATTAACTGCAAAAGGCTTACTATTCTGCTTATGGCAATACGGAGGAGAAGAGAGAAAGGAAAAGAAGAAATATATGATAAAATAATGCCTGAGAATTTCCCAAAATTAATGTCAGGTATCAAACCACAGATCCAAGAAGCTCAGAGAATACCAAGCAGGATAAATGCCAAAATAATAAAAACAACTAATTAAAAGACAGCTATACATAGCTCATAAAGCATAAAGAACTTGCCTAGACAAAAATAGGAAAATACTGATCTTCTGTGTATTTAATATATTCCTACTTCATAAATGTAATTTTGTATAAAAATGTCAAACTCCAAACCTACAAATAGTGAAAAATGGTATATTTAATGAGATAGTCCTTTTAAATTATCACGTTAAAATAGAGGTGAACAAGTGTTTTTATTAAACAGTTACTGTTCTGATTTCTGACTCCCATGAGACCCCATGGCTGTTGATAAATGAAAGGGCCCTAATGCACTTTTAATTGATTCTACTTGAGATGGTTTGTGCACCTGATGAAATTCTTAGCAACATTTAAATAGTGTGAATCTTCAAGAGTATAAATTGACAAGCAACTGCCTCCAAACACTAGTTATTAAAACAAGCTGATTCACACAATTCCAGCACCTCTGCACTTACACCACTTGTCTGCTTGTCATTTATTCTTTTTGTAACAAAGTAGATAAAAATAAATTAACATTTCATCTTCTAACTTTGCATTTATAGACTCTGTCCACGTGTCTTATATTATTTAGATACCGCTATTTTAACATCTTGCATAAAACATGATCTAAAGAAGGAAATGGCAAACCATTCCAGTGTTCTTGCCTGGAGAATTCCATGGACAGGGCGACCTGGCGGGCTACATTCCCTGGAGTCAAAACAGTTGGATATGACTGGCTAACACTGTCTCATTTTGCAAAGAAACATGTAAGAATTTAAATAGGATGTTATGAACAGCTTCTAAATACATGGACATTTTTCTTACAGATGTGAATTCAAACATTATGAATATATTTGTGTTCATTGGACTGTGATTTATAAATGCAATTGGAAATATATGCAATCCTGTGTAGATTAGGTAGGGAAATCTCAAAAACAATTAAAAGTGTAGGTAATAATAGGAAACACCAAATAAATTGCTTTGATATAGGTTTGAATTACAGAGAAACTCATGAGAAGCAAGACTGGGTGTCTCGACAAAAATACAGGCTAGTTGACCTAGACAGAAAAACCTGGAAAAAAAGAAGTCCACACAGGAAAGGCTCAATAAACAAAATAGTGTAGGAGCTGGCCTGGGTTTCTGAACACATGGTGGATAGCACCCTCAAAGGTGCTAAGAGTGGAAAGATGGAATAATTTGAACAAGCAGAGAAAGTATTTCAGAGAGACTATCTTTACCAGCTGAAACTAACCAAGCAGGTTTCTATGAGTAAAATGCATCTATTTATGGCTTATAGCACACTTTGTCCATCAAAAAGAAAAAGAAAAATGGTTTCTTATCCTCTAAATAAATAACTGCATGAAAGATAAAAAAATAAATACTACACCTTCTAAATTTGAATTTTTAAATCTGGCAATGTGTATTGTGGGTTGTTTGAACCCTCTATTAAAATATGAACTGGGTAAATACAGAAGAACCGAGATGCAGTTGATATTCCTTAAGGTTCACTTTTCTCTTAGGGTAGAGAGAGCTCTGCATGAAAACAGTTCTCCCAATGCAGGGAAATAATTTCTACTTGATTGTTTATGAGGCTGGCACTGTTTACAGGCTTCAAGCATTTTAGCATTTGATTAGACAGGTACATAAAAGAAGAAAATGTAGGTGTATTGCTTGATGACTATTATTGGATGTTTTTATATACCATTCAGTGAAATGATGGAAATGCAGTTAAATTTCAGAAATGATCTGTTATGACTGCATGAAAAGAACAGATGGCAGGTACTGTGTGAATTCATACTGATGCTTCTGAAGGTTGACAATGACTGCTCAGTTTCAGGTTCTGAAGTAAACAGTAATCTAATTACCGAAATGCCTGCCCATTACAATGGGAGAAAGTGCACTGGGACAAAGAGACTCATTTCCAGTAACAGCTGCAGACGCTAATCGAACCAAACGGTGCTAATTAAAACTGGAATAGAATAGAGCAGTGACCAAAAAAATAAAAATAAACTGTAGGATAACAACCACTGAAAAATGGACTCCTTCTGACAGAGATAGCCAAAAATATCATATATAGAGGAATAAAGAGTAACATATTAATAAGTGAGTGAAATAGATTGAACAGTAGTCTATAGGTAGGAAATTCAAAGAAAGAAATAGTACTCATTACAGAAAAAAATTTGAAGGTTGAAAATAGTACTATTATAGCTAGAATTCTATAAGCATTGCGATCATCAGAAGGCTTTATAGAGTCATAAGAGAGAGGCTTCAAGAGAATTATGCAAAGAAATTTGAAGTCTTCAATAAATAGCCATACTGTTCTCAATTAGATTTTCTGAAACCATGATATTCAAATCATGAATTGCAGATTGATGCTAGTCTTCAGTAAGATAAGGAATTTGTACCAGAATATAAAGCAACTAAGTATGGTGTTTCAGTTCAGTTCAGTTGCTCAGTTGTGTCCAACTTTTGCAACCTCATGAATTGCAGCACGTCTTACTTCAGCTCAAAAAGTATATATATAGTAAGAGTTTATTGATAAAGAAATTAGTATGTTGATTTACATCCTAGAAGATCCCTATCTTGCTGCAGAGAGCGTTTAAGCAGTTGGCTCAATAGTAGTACCTTTAGAATTCATTTTACTTTGTAATGATTTCAGTAATAATACTGAAATATAATGCTCCTTAAAATATAGTCTTATTTTTAGATAGCCGATTAATGCTTTAGGTATTGTAGCTTTTGTTACCCATCAGGGTTTACTTCAAAAGCCCCATTATGTGGTGTAAAGAAACAGGATGAGTAGTAAGAGATAACATTTGTTGAACATGGTTAGAACCCAGTCAAGAGACAAAAAACACCACCAGTATCTGAACTGGAAATTTAGAAATTCTAAACTTTTATGCAGTATAGAAATAGGAATAATTCCCTTTTAGGTAATACAAAGTAAACTATTAGGGTATGTAACAAACAATTTTTAAGAAAATATTGATCGTGAGGTCAAGTATTCCTGATACCTTTAACTCCAAAAGTCAGCATCATTGAAGAATGAATAGTTTCTCAGAGAAAATCAGAGTGATAACATTTTCAGTACTGCCTCCTAGGTAAAATTTAGTAGCTTTATAGATTTTCTATGCCATACACTGAGCTTCATTTTTAATACACTAGTATTTCCCAACCTGGCAATTATTCTCCATCTGCATTTTGCTTTAGTTGGAAGATCCTACTAAGATACCAGCATTCATTATATGAGCTCACTATCTGTTTGAAAACAATCCATGACATTCTCAGTCCTTATACTTTTTAGCTACCTCAGATTTTGTATTGGAGCAGATAACTCATTCACAAACAGAAAACCTTCTATATATTTATTGTAAGCCATCATCAAGCCATACAAAATGAGTTTTCTATGACAGGATTTTTTGACAGAAATCTCCTTTGTATTTAATTAATCCTGTTAGATTAGATATTATCAAATAAAACTTATGCATATCAAATGAAGTACAAAAAGATTGTTTTGGTTATGCAGTCATTATGACCACATATGTGTAACACCTATTCCTTAACTAAGATAACGTATAGACTTGGATCACCAGGCTTTCTTTTGAAATCAGTTACTGAATGAACATGGAAGTATGTAACTCGTTCTCACGATCTCATCTAACCACACCAAATAGTAGTGTCCACAATCTTATTATAAAACTAAGAACACATAAGGTAACTTCCTTGTTCCAATCCATTTGCCCAAGGCTCACTCTGTTCAAACACCAGTTGAATGACTCCCTATTGATTTTTTTACATCAGTTTTTGATAAATTTACCATCCCCCTCACACTCCAGTACTCTTTCCTGGAAAACCCTATGGATGGAGGAGCCTGATAGGCTGCAGTCCATGGGGTCACTGAGAGTCGGATACGACTGAGTGACTTCACTTTTCACTTTCATGCATTGGAGAAGGAAATGGCAACCCACTCCAGTGTTCTTGCCTGGAGAATTCCAGGGACAAGGGAGCCTGGTGGGCTGCCATCTATGGGCTTGCACAGTCAGACGCAACTGAAGTGACTTAGTAGCAGCAGCAGCAGCAGTACACTTTTCAAAGAATTTTGAAACTTTCTGAAGAGTTTGCATTCTGTGGATCAGAATAGATCATGGGACTTTTAAGGTTCATATACTTTCTATGTCAGATTGTCTCCCACGGACCTGTGTCCTACCATCATAGGGCAAAGTGTTGGACAGATTATCCCACAGCTAAACTCACACTCAGAACCAAAATTCCCTTAGATTTCCATATTGACCTGTATGATGGGAGATCCTTTACTCACCATAGACAAATGGAGTTTTTGTTTTTACCCACAATGATAATATGTGGCCACTGCTATAGCCATTGTAAGCACAATACAAAGCAAGAGAACCTGTGGTGTATCACTAGTGGTCATTACGTTACAGGAACTTGAAGAATAGCAGTAGAAGAAGACAGTAAATAGGGGTAATCATCTCTCCATGTAATCAAGGCAAAATGCGTGTGTTAAGTAATGAATTCTGAGCATATAAATAATTCCCAAAACTTTCCCATAAAATAGAGATTTTCTCAAAGCATTCCTTCATCTAAAAATCTGTCATCGTTTTAAACACAACAGAATTTAGAGGAGTATTTTGAAGTACTTTTTGGATACATATCAGGTGGGTTTCACTGGTGGCTCAAATGATAAAGAATCTGCCTAAATGCAGGAGATGTGGGTTCGATCTCTGGGTCAGGAAGATCCCTTGGAGAAGGGAATAGCTACCCATTCTGCTCTTCTTGCCTGGAGAATTCACAGATAGAGAAAGTTGGCAGTATGTAGTCCACAGGGTTATAAAAAGTTGAACATGACTGAGTGACTATTACTAACAGGTGCTTTATAAGAGGCTTCCCAGGTGGCGCTATTGATAGAGAACCTACCTTCCAGTGCAGGAGACATAAGAGACATGGGTTCAGTCCCTGGATTGGGAAGATCCCCTGGAGGAGGGCATGACAACCCACTTCAGTATTTTTACCTAAATCCCATGGACAAAGGAGCCTGGTGGCTACATTCCATAGGGTTGGAAAGAGTTGAACACGACTGAAGTTACTTACCATGCACACATAGGTGCTATGTAAACAAGATGAAATCTTTGTGTTATTTGTAATTATTTTTAAAAAAGACACAAGTAAATTTATTGATGTTAGATATTAGAAACCTAAACCAACCAAGCAAACCTCATCATAGCATGGATTTAATGAGGCCCATTTACCAAGCTTCCCTCATTGCTCAGTTGGTAAAGAATCCACCTGCAGTGCAGGAGACCCTGACTCGATTCCTGGGTCAGAAAGATCCCCTGGAGAAGGGATAGGCTACTCACTTCAGTATTCTTGGGCTTCCCTTGTGGCTCAGCTAGTACTGCTTGCAATGCAGGAGACCTGGGTTCAATCTCTGGGTTGGGAAGATCCCCTGGAGAAGGGAAAGGCTACCCACTCCAGTATTCTGGCCTAGAGAATTCCATGGACTGTATAGTCCATGGGGTTGCGAAGAGTCAGACATGACTGAGTGACTTTCACTTCACTTATCTAGTGTTCACTTATTTACCAAGCAATGTTAAGTATTTTGAAGTGTTTCTGGATATGTATTAGGTGGGCCTCCCTGGTAGCTGCGACTGAAGAGAATCTGCCTGCAATTCAGGAGACCTGGGTTGGATTCCTAGGTCAGGAAGGTCCCCTGGAAAAGGGAACAGCAACCCACTACAGTATTCTTGCCTGGAAAGCCCCATGGCCAGAGAAGCCTGGTAGGCTACGATCCAGTTCAGTTCATTCAGTTCAGTGGCTCAGTCATGTCAGAAGTCCATGGAGTTGCAGAGTCAGACATGACTGAACGACTAACATATTGGTATGTATATAGTTACCAAGCAACTTTCAGCATCAGAATACACTGGTTTTACTGTAACCACAGCAGTAACTGAATTACCTGGCACATCTCAAGCCTGCTGTTTCAGGTTTGGAAACGTTGGGAAAGACTATATAAACTTCTGATCTTTTTTATTAAAGAAATGAAAACAGGATCAGAAAACAGTAATGATCTTCAGTTTAAGCTGTGCAGCTTCAGACCATGTACTGTTTGTAGTGACCAAGTCCATCACTTCGTAGTGTGGCCTTATAAGAAATAAAAAGAAAATGAAAAACAACTTGATACCTCTCCTCCATTCTGGGAAGACTTCTGTGGCATGCGTGCAGAAGGTACATATTTCATAGAACAGGCTGTATCTCACCCCAAATACTCTTTCATCTGCTCTTGGGTCTTACGTTTCCAGCTGCATGCTGGCAGCGTTCATAGCACAAATGGACATTTCTAATATAAAGTTGTTATGCATTTGTCCATTCTCCACATAAAACTTCCTTTACTTGTTAGGTATCTACCTATCTATCCTCATACATTTTGTTGTTGTTCAGTTGCTAAGTCATGTCTGACTCTTTTGAAACTTCATGGACTGTAGGGGCCTAAAATACAGGTTAATAATGTAAGCTTGGTGTATTACTTCATTCTGTCATGTTAACGTATCTTAAAATAATTTGAGTCAGTATTTATTGATGGAGGTAGCAAATACCAAAAAACAACTGTAGTATTTTCATTAAACCACCTAAATTAATAACAGCATGGAAGACTTCTAGCCACATAAGTATTATCTGTTTTTCCCTCAGTAATCTACTCCTGGGACCAAAACCCTGAGACGGGATAGGTATTTTATAACCAAGTTGCACTGATTACATGGGGACCCTTTGCCGTTATTGAATATAATAGAGTCAAGTGGATAAGTGTTGATTTAGGAGCCCTATATATATTCAGAATCAAAGGCACATATGTGTTCTTTATGGGCATTGCAATACAAGATTGGATTTTGATGTTGGTCAGATATTTTATCTGAAAACTGGAGAACTGGTGGAAAATACACTTTCCTACTTGAGGATATAGGAAAACATAATAAGTGCAAACAATTGAAATAGTTACAATATTCTTCCAGTTCTTCATATACATAGTTTTATTCTCAAAATAATCTAAGGTGAATTCATAAAGTTTGCCTCTAGATATAGAAATTAGGTTCTATTTAGTTCAGTCACTCAGTCGTGTCCGACTCTGGAACCCTGTGAACCGCAGCACACCAGGGCTCCTTGTCCATCACCAACTCCTAGAATCCATCCAAACCTATGTCCATTGAGTCAGTAATGTCACCTAACCATCCTAGCCTCTGTTTCCCCCTTCTCCTCCTGCTGCAATCTTTCCCAGCATCAGGGTCTTTTCAAATGAGTCAGCTCTTCGCATCAGGTGGCCAAAGTATTGGAGTTTCAGCTTCAACCTCAGTCCTTCCAATGGACACCCAGGGCTGATCTTAAGAATGGACTAGTTGTATCTCCTTGCAGTCCAAGGGACTCTCAAGAGTCCTCTCCAACACCACAGTTCAAAAGCATCAATTCTTCAGCACTCAGCCTTCTTCACAGTCCAACTCTCACATACATACATGACCACTGGAAAAACTATAGCCTTGACTAGACAGACCATTGTTGACAAAGTAATGTCTCTGCTTTTGAATATGCTGTCTAGGTTGGTCATAACTTTCCTCCCGAGTAAGCGTCTTTTAATTTCATGGCTGCAATCACCATCTGCAGTGATTTTGGAACCCAGAAAAATAAAGTCAGCCACTGTTTCCACTGTTTCCCCATCTATTTGCCATGAAGTGATAGGACCGGATGCCGTGATCTTAGTTTTCTGAATGTTGAGCTTTAAGCCAACCTTTTCACTCTCCTCTTTCACTTTCATCAAGAGGATCTTTAGTTCTTCTTGACTTTCTGCCATAAAGGTAGTGTCATCTACATATCTGAGGTTATTGATATTTCTCCTGGCAATCTTGATTTTAGCTTGTGCTTCCTCAAGCCCAGCATTTCTCATTACATTCAACATATTTTTTGCCAAATATCAGGTATCTTATATTAAGTGCTAAAGTAATACTATTTAATTATAATTAAAATGTGATTTAATTTCATATTAAGTATATCAGAATGTTGAAACAGTAGTGAGCTTTACAGGCTCAAATATCTATTACAAGAAAACTAAGGAAACATTTAAAAAGAGAAGACAGGATTGATATAATCAGTATTAATGTGTACTTATTGTTAAAAAAGGAAATGACCTGAAGAAGTTAACCCCTAAATCATTGATTCATCTTCTGTCATATGCAGCCCGAGTTGTGTATTTTGTGAACTCGTCTTATTGGTTTCTGTTCCTTAGTTTGATTTATTTTAATAATATTTCAAGCTGGCTTTAGACAAGGCAGAGGAACCAGAGATCAAATTGCCAACATACACAGGATCATCGAAAAAGCAAGAGAATTCCAGAAAAACGTCTATTTCTGCCCTATTGACTATGCCAAAGCCTTTGACTGTGTGGATCACAATAAACTG
The DNA here is from genome assembly GCA_006408675.1 of Madoqua kirkii. Taxonomy (NCBI): domain Eukaryota; kingdom Metazoa; phylum Chordata; class Mammalia; order Artiodactyla; family Bovidae; genus Madoqua; species Madoqua kirkii. The sequence goes on along the minus strand of SJYC01032054.1, from coordinate 5,090 downwards.
TGGACAATTCTGAGAGAGATGGAATACCAGACCACCTGACCTGCCTCTTGAGAAACCTATATGCAGGTCAGGAAGCAACAGTTAGAATGGACATGGAAGAACAGACTGGTTCCAAATTGGGAAAGGAGTACATCAAGGCTGTGTATTGTCACCCTGCTTGTTTAACTTCTATGCAGAGTACATCATGAGAAATGCTGAGCTGGAAGAAGCACAGGCTGGAATCAAGATTGCTGGGAGAAATTCAATAACCTCAGATATGCAGATGACACCACCTTTATGGCAGAAAGTGAAGAGGAACTAAAAAGCCCCTTGATGAAAGTGAAAGAGGAGAGTGAAAAGGATGGCTTAAAGCTCAACATTCAGAAAACTAAGATCATGGCATCTGGTCCCATCACTTCATGGGAAGTAGATGGGGAAACAGTGGAAGCAGTGTCAGACTTTATTTGAGGGGGGGGGGCTCCAAAATCACTGCAGATGGTGACTGCAGCCATGAAATTAAAAGATGCTTCCTCCTTGGAAGAAAAATTATGACCAACCAAGATAGCATATTCAAAAGCAGAAACATTACTTTGCCAACAAAGGTCCATCTAGTCAAGGCTATGGTTTTTCCAGTGGTCATGGATGGATGTGAGAGTTGGACTGTGGAGAAAGCTGAGTGCCAAAGAATTGATGGTTTTGAACTGTGGTGTTGGAGAAAACTCTTGAGAGTTCCTTGGAGTGCAAGGAGATCCAACCAGTCCATCCTAAAGGAGATCAGCCCTGGGTGTTCATTGGAAGGACTTATGCTGAAGCTGAAACTCCAGTACTTTGGTCACCTCATGTGAAGAGTTAACTCTTTGGAAAAGACTCTGATGCTGGGAAGGATTGGGGGCAGGAGGAGAAGGGGATGACAGAGGATGAGATGGCTGGATGGTATCACCGACTCAATGGATACGAGTTTGAATGAACTCTGGGAATTGGTGTTGGATAGGGAGGCCTGTTGTGTTGCGATTCATGGGATTGCAAAGATTCGGCCATGACTGAGCAACTGAACTGAACTTATATAATATAGGAGATACTGAAATACAAACGGTAAAATCAATTTCCTTAATGTTAGACTTCATTTGTTGATTCAACTTATGTCCAGATAAATAAATAATGATTCTTACAAAGTGATAATGGTTTTGTTTAATTACATCTCTAGGGGAAGAAATTTTCTTTGCAGCTAAACAGTTTGTACAAACCTGGGCTGGGAAGAGAGGGTTTAGTAATAGAAAAGGTATATGTTTGAACTGCATGGGTCCACTATCCAGATTTTTTTTTCAATAGTACCTGCTATAGTACTGCATAATCCATGATTGGTTGAGTCTGCTAATGTAGGGAGCCAAATGTAAGTTACACACATTAACCCAGTGGATGGTTGGTATCCATATGCCCTGGGTTGTTCATGGGACAACTCTGCTTACAAATATTCCAAGTATAAACAAACACACACAGGTATGGGACCAGTGTTCTGTGCAAACTTTTTATCACATTTTATTGGAAGTGTTAGATTACTTATCTTCTTGCTCTAAACTATGAATTCCAAAAGCATCAACATTTGTCACTGTTCACTGTTCCTTCTCTAGTGTGTAAAAAATCTTGGCTTATTACAATCTTACAACAGTTATAGAAGGATGAATGGAAGAACAGAACATATGAATAAATGAGTGGAATATATTATGAATTACTCATAAACCAGATGCTTCCCACATAGTATACAGTAGATTTTTTTTTGGACCTGTTTTTTGTTCTTTTATCCAAACTGAAAAATCCCAAGTTGCTTATCAAATATGTAAAGAACAGGACATTAAAACACAGCTTTAATTTCATTTGTTTGCTTATTTGTTTTTTTAAATTTGTATTGGGGTGTAGTTGATTCACAGTGTTGTGTTAGTTACAGGTATACAGAAGAGTAAATCAATTATAAATATACATATATCCACTGTTTTTAAGATTCTTTTCCCATATAGGTCAATCACAGAGTATTGAGAAGAGTTCCTTGTTCTATACAGTAGGTCCTTACTAGTGGTCTATTTTATATTTAGTAGTGTATATACGTCAGTCTCAATCTCCCAATTTATCCCTCCCTGCTTCTTACACCCTGGTAGCTATGTTTTTTTGTTTTTTTTTTTCCCTACAACTGTGACTCTGTTTCTGTTTTGTAAGTAAGTTCATTTGTACCATTTTTCTAGATTCCACATATAGGCAATATCATATGCTACTGCTGCTAAGTCACTTTAGTCTTGTCCGACTCTGTGTGATCCCATAGACCGCAGCCCACCAGGCTCCCCAGTCCCTGGGATTCTCCAGGCAAGAACACTGGAGTGGGTTGCCATTTCCTTCTCCAATGCATTAAAATGAAAAGTGAAAGCGTAGTCGCTCAGTCGGGTCTGACTCTTAGCAACCCCATGGACTATAGCCTACCAGGCTTCTCCATCCATGGGATTTTCAGGCAAGAGTACTGGAGTGGGGTGCCATTGCCTTCTCTGGTAATATCATATAAGATTTGTCTTTTTTATTGCAGCAGTTCCTTACAGGGTTGTTTTTAGTTTCTGCTATACAGTGAAATGAATCAGTTGTATGTGTACATATTTCCCCTCCCTTTTCATCCTCCCTCTCACAGCCACCAATCCCACTTCTGTAGTTTCTCAGAGCCCTGGGCTGAGCTCCCTGTACTGGACAGCAGGTTCCCACTAGCTATTTATAAGACATGAGTGAGTGAAAGTCGCTCAGTCGTGTCTAACTCTTTGTGACCCCATGGACTATATAGTCCATGGGATTCTCTAGGCAGAATACTGGAGTGGGTAGCCTTTTCTTTCCCCAGGGAATCTTCCCAATCCAGGGATTAAACCTAGGTCTCTTGCATTGCAGGTGGTTTCTTTACCAGCTGAGCCACCGGGGAAGCCCAGGAATTCTGGAGTGGGTAGCCCATCCCTTCTCTAGTGCATCTTCCTGACCCAGGAATTGAACTGCAGTCTCCTATATTGCAGGCGTGTTCTTTACCAGCTGAGCTACCGGGGAAGCCCTGTTTTACACATGATAGTGTATATATATGTCAGTCCCAGTCTCTCGGTCCACCCTGTCCCCCTTCCCTGTCCACAAATTTGTTCTCTACATCTGCATGTCAAGTTCTGCCCTGCGAACAGGTTCATCAGTACCATTTTTCTAGATTCCATATATATGTGTTAATAAACAATATTGTTTTTTGACTTCATGCCATATGATAGACTCTGTGTTCATCCACATCTCTATAAATGACCCAATTTTGTTCCCTTTATGGCTAAGTAATGTCCCAATATTCCATTGTATATATGTACCATATTTTCATCCATTCATCTGTCCATGGACAGTTAGGTTGCTTCCATATCTGGCCTATTGTAAATAGTGCTTCAATGAACATAAAGGTGCATGTGTATTTTTGACTATGATTTTTCTCAGGGTAGATGCCCAGTAGTGGGATTGCTGGGTCATATGGTAGTTTTAGTTTTTCAAAGTCACCTCCATTACGTTCTCCATAGGAGCTGTATCAATTTACATTCCCACCAACAGTGCAAGAGGGTTCCTTTTTCTCCACACCCTCTCTAGCATTTATTGTTTGTAGATTTTTTATGCTGGCCATTCTGATCAGTGGGAGGTGATACTTCATTGTAGTGTTGATTTGTGTTTCTCTCATAATGAGTGTTGTTGAGCATTTTTTCATGTTTGTTGGTCATCTGTATGTCTTCTTTGGAGAAATGTCTGTTTCGATCTTCTGCCCATTTATTGATTGTGTAGTTTGTTTTTTTCTGTATTGAGCTTCATGATGATCTGCTTGTATATTTTGGCAATTAATCCATTGCCAGTTTCCTCATTTGCAAATATTTTCTCCCATTCTGAGGGTTGTCTTTCACCTTGTTCATGGCTTCCTTTGCTGTGAAAAAGCTTTTAAGCTTAATTAGGTCCCATTTGTTTATTTTTTTAATTTTCATTACTCTAGGAAGTGGATCAAACAGGATCTTACTGCAATTTATGTAAAAGCATGTGCTGCCTATGTTTTCCTCTAAGAGCTTTATAGTGTTTGGCCCTACATTTAGGTGTTTATATTTTCAGGAATATTTTGCTGAATATAATGTGTATTTTTAAGTGTTGCTATTGGGCTAGACATCTATTATTTTCTTGGTGATATCAATTCAAGACCATCCCCATGGAAAAGAAATGCAGAAAAGCAAAATGGCTGTCTGGGGAGGACTTACAAATAGCTGTGAAAAGAAGAGAGGAGAAAAGCAAAGGAGAAAAGGAAAGATAAAAGCATCTGGATGCGGAGTTCCAAAGGATAGCAAGAAGCAATAAGAAAACCTTCTTCAGCAATCAATGCATAAAAATAGAGGAAAACAACAGAATGGGAAAGACTAGAGATCTCTTCAGGAAAATTAGAGATACCAAGGGAACATTTCATGCAAAGATGGACATAATAAAGGACAGAAATGGTCGGGACCTAACAGAAGCAGAAGATATTAAGAAGAGGTGGCAAGAATACACCGAAGAACTGTACAAAAAAGATCTTCATGACCCAGATAATCATGATGATGTGATCACTAATCTAGAGCCAGACATCTTGGAATGTGAAGTCAAGTTGGCCTTAGAAAGCATCATTACAAACAAAGCTAGTGGAGGTGATGGGATTCCAGTTGAGCTGTTTCAAATCCTGGGGGATGATGCTGTGAAAGTGCTGCACTCAATATGCCAGCAAATTTGGAAAACTCAGCAGTGGCCATAGGACTGGAAAAGGTCAGTTTTCATTCCAATTCCAAAGAAAGGCAATGCCAACGACTGCTCAAACTACTGCACAATTGCACTCATCTCATATGCTAGTAAAGTAATGCTCAAAATTCTCCAAGCCAGGCTTCAGCAATACCTGAACCGTGAACTCCCTGATATTCAAGCTGGTTTTAGCAAAGGCAGAGAAACCAGAGATCAAATTGCCAACATCCACTGGATCATGGAAAAAGCAAGAGAGTTCCGGAAAAACATCTATTTCTGCTTTATTGACTATGCCAAAGCCTTTGACTATGTGGGTCACAATAAATTGT